>VZTJ01001826.1:2213477-2226680 GCA_013397795.1 Orthonyx spaldingii
TCCGCCATGCCGCAGGGGCTCCGCTTCATCCCGGCTCCCCGGCCACTCGCAGGCAGCTCGGTTGCCAGGGGATGCGGATGGGGATGCGGATGGGGATGGGGATGAGGAAGGGATGGAAGGGATGAGGCGGGGGCAGCCGCTCGCCCCCAGCCCCGATTCCAGGGGAGCACCGTCCCTGCTGGCGCGGGGCGGGGGCGCGCACGGGGCTCCCCGCTCCCCTGAGGGGACCCGCGGGATGCTGCCGCCCCACCCCCGACAGAGCCGCCGGTGCCCGCGACGACTGCAGCCGGCGGTCGGTCGGTTCGTCGGTCGACCCCCCGCCCTTGGCCCCCGGTCCTTACCGCGGTGCAGCAGCGGGCCAGTCCCGGGCAGCGGGGCAGCCCCAGCCGCAGCCGCTCTTTTGTGTGGCAGCTGAGCGCCGCACACCGCGGCGGGCCCGCCCGGGAACCTGCGTGCGCCAGCGCCCGGGAACCTGCATGGCGCATAGCGCCTCGCCGCCTCACGGCCCCGGGGCGCGGGGGGGCGGCCCCGGCCGCGCTCAGCCCCGGGGGCTCGGCGGGAGGCCGCGACCTGTCCGCGATCCGCTCCCACCGAGCGGGACACCGGGCTCCGAGCCAGCTCCGCGTATGCCACACTCGTCAGTGATGCCCAGCGACAGGACGAGGAGCAATGGCCATAAACTGAGACACAAGTTTCACCTCAGCGTGAGGGAGAACTTCTTCACGTTGAGGGTGGCAGAGGACTGGAAAGCTGCCCGGGGGGGTGTGGAGTCTCCCTCCCTGCAGAAATTCCGAACCTACCTGGCCGTTCCCGTGTGCTCCGGGTGACCCTGCTTTGCAGCCCGAGCAGTTCTGTGATTCAGTGACCGTGTCCAGCCGCGGGCACTGAGGGGAGCAGGCAGCGGCCCCCCGGCCCCAGCTCCCTCCCGAGTCCCCGGAGCAGCAGCTGCCCACAGCGATGTTCGCTGGACGCCTGCACCCGCTGTGACACTCGGCAAGGCCGCTCTGTATCCCCAGGGACCTGCCTCGGCGCTGGGCCGGAGCTGAGGGTGTTTTCTGTGAGTCTCCACACATTTCTCTGCGAATTTTATCCCTGAATACTATGTAATCCTGGTAGTAATGACCTCACCTTTCCCTGTTGCTTGATGTGCTCCAATGCAACAAAAACCCAAACACCAGAAGTTTGAACATTACAGCAGGGGACAGCACTGGACTCAGTCACATTCCATCATGCGGCCAGATTTATGAGAACAAAACATGATTTCTGTACCCTTGTGCAGATAATACATAGATCCACCCCTAAAGTTTAAAAATGTAGGATTCAATGAGTACTATTAAAAAGCTCACTGAAGAGGGTTTCTCCAAGAACATTTCTTATGGTGAATGATAAACACAGCTGGTTCCCCAGGCCTTTTATTTAAAACCACTAGATCTTTCTAGGGCAGTTAGGTGATAGTGATTGCTTTCTATATAAAGAAACACATATCTTAGGGCAATTATGACAGGCTTTGCTCATAATTATGCAAATTTGACACTGTAGCTGATCTTTCTTACAATAGCAAAAGTTAAAAGCTGTCCTAATGTAATTATATTGCGATCCAATCAGCTAGATATCAGTGTTTGCTGTAATAGCTGTGTGTTCAACTTGGTGTGTGTTTGTTTGCCCTGGGGTTAGTATCAAGGTGTTAGTATCAGGTGTTAGTATCAAGGCACATTCCATGTACATGCAAAGGCCCTTCATGGAAACACCATTTAGGTTTCTGTGTTTTTTCAATCTTGTTCTTAGTTCCATTGTTAAGATTTTTGTTAGAACTCTCCATTTGCTACTATGAGGCTATTTTCTGTCATGGTTTTCTATGGTGATTTTTCCCATCTGTCTCTTTCTACATCCCAATTACTTGACTGATTTTGGTTTTCTGTTGAAGATAATGAGAACTCCAAACATTATCCAACCTGCAATGCATGTATGTTTTACACAGAACTGCAGTGCATCTACAGACATAATCTGTAGATGGGTTGTTTAAACATTTGGCAAACCATGTTTTAATTCATATTATTAATTCTCAAAATTGTTAACTTGATGAAATAGCCTCATACACATAATTAAGTCTCTATCAATATACCAAAAGCAGTATTTCCAGCCCAACAGGGCAGATGTTGTCTTTTTTAAGTTACTGCAGATGCAAGTATGGTACTACAACTGACCTCTCAAAGACTTCAGGGGTCCCAAAGGGAGTGGGATATATTTTTTTAACTTTTTTAAATTTAAGTTTCTAACAAACATTCTCTTTCCACCACATTTTGGAGACAGTGACTCAGACAGATGGTTATTATAGAAAATTACATACCAAAATGGAAGGTAAAAATAGGGTGCATCATACAAGTCCAAGAACATACCTCTCTTACTTTTCAATTTCTGGAAATAATCATTTCCATAAAAGCCAGCCATGGGTGCAGAGTTGGATATTCCCCTTATTTAATACAAATTGTGCATCATCACATATGCTTTCAGGGTACCTGCAGTTACAAATTACATCAGAACTTTAAATCATGTTTTAAACCTGTCTTTATTACTGAAAAAAATGCAATGTTAAAAATAAGTAAAAATCTTCATTAAAGATCTACTTCATAGATTTTAGTACCTATTTGCTATTTTTGTCTTAGTAAAGCCTAACAGTTAAAAGGCCGCTTTAGATTAGATCTGGAAAATGCACTGAATGCTTCAAAATGTATCAGTATTTAAAATGTATGAGAGAACTTTTCCACATTTGTGAATCTATGCTATAAACTCTGCAGTTAGCAGTGCCCTTTAGCAATATACAAGACAGTGCAAATGAACATTAAAATAGACAATTGACATAATTTTATAGATATTTAAGGATTATACAATCACAAGATACAAACATCCCTCCTTCACAATAAGATAAATAAATATTTCATTAAATGTTCAAAGTGCTTTGAAAATGCTTATCAAAGGTGACAGATTTTGTATTCCTAAGTGGTTGAGGTCTTCTGTTGTAAAATGTCAACACTGGGTTCATTAATTTATACATTGTTATTAGTTTCCATTTTCATATTAATTATTTGGTTGAACTTGACGATCTTCTTATTCTCTTTGACAGCCTCATAATTTGGCCAACATGGCAACTGCTTTGGTAAAAGAACTGAGCATTGAAACAATCAGTTCTGAGTTTTTCTCTTATGTTCTTAGGTTCTTATGTCCAACAAACCCATGTCAGATCACCACAGGAAGAATTCCTTATAAAGACAGAATCAAATTAAGTGCCAAGGATCATTCAAAGCTCCTACTGTAAGTACCTCAATTAGATAATGTAAACATCTCCATGTTTCATGGTCTTTCTACGAGACTTCAGCTTGATATGGTAATAATGAAAGCAACTGAATTCAGAATGAAATTCAGGTAAATTAATCATATATAGTTGCAATAAGTATGACAGGACTGGAGTTTTTGCAAAATTGCAAAACTGTAAGGTTAGCTTTGAAAAATCATGCAGTTAGTTCTTTTCTCGGCTTTTTATGTTTGTCTCATCATAAGGAATGGGATTCATTCTGCAGCCTATTCTCCCACTTAGGAGTGACTTGAGGGTTGCATAGAGGAAGTAAAAAGAGATATTTTGCATCATTTAATTATGAGCTCTTTAGCTGCCTGAGTAATGTTGATGGAGTCCAGAAAAATGTGTCTTGTCTGCCTTAGGCAGAATAAAATGGGAACACGCTTCAGTTCAGAGGGGAAAAAAGGCACATGGTGAGATTGGAACAGGGAACTCGTACCTGACAAATGGCACAAGGGTGAGAAACTTTACTGGCAAAATATTAACACTTCATCTTCTGAGAAGCTTGACATTATCAGAAAAGAAGATTTTGCTGTTTTTAAAAAACCACCTAACAGACAAAAAACAAAAAGGAAGAAACACTGTCAAAGCCTAATTCCCTTCCATGATAATCAGGCTCCAGTCATTTGGATAGCTGTTGTTCTTCCCAGGAGTTGTATAATGGTGCAACAGGGGTGTACTGTGAAATGTCCCTCCACTGAAAGGGGCAAATCACAGTTCTCTCCTTCCCTAGTTTCCATCCCTGAATGTCCACGCCTTTTGTTGATGTTATTCCCCTCTTACCATCATGGCAGTGATAAAGAGTAGGGCCCATCTGTGTAAGCCCCGTCCCAACCCCTTGGTATGTCAGAACAACAGTGACTTGTGAAGGCTGCCTGCCTTAAGGGGAAGGGCTACACAGTTTATAGGGGCTGATTCTGTTCCCACTGAAGTCTAAGGGAATTAAGCTTATGAACACGAAACTTCTCTCAGTTGTAGCTGTCTTCAGATCCTGTAGCTGTCCAGCTCCCTTGGCTATTCTCCAAGTCTATAGCTCCAGAGGTGGCAATTCTCCTACCCTGCAGCACACACCCAGACAAGTAATGGGGTCTGATCCCATCAGATTGTAAGAACTTGGTAAGAACATGATCCAGTTTTGGATACTGACTAATTTGCAGACCTAATCTCTCTTTTGCGGAGGAGNGTGTGTTGGGGTTTTTTTCATAATATCTTGACTTCCACCTTAGGAGTAGTCGGAAGAAAGGTATAAACTGAGTGAGATAGGAGAATGACTTAGATATGATGAACAAAACACATCAGCTGACTTAGAGCTAGGCAACCCTACGCCAGTCAGTCAGGAAAATTGCTGGTTACTGGCTAAAAGTATTACAAGCCTCTTTCTGCCAATAAGGTAGGGAGCACAATCAGCAGGTGGAGCAAGTGTTGTTTACTCAAAAATCTCTGTTCCCTACTACTACCTCAAGCTACTACTCTGAGTATATTGATGGATGTCATACACAAAAGTCCATCTCCTTCAGACAGGACAAAGAAATGGAGAATGAACCGTGGGAGGACTGTTTCTGTTGTACCAAACTAAGGGTATTAAGTGTAAAGACTTCTGTTCAATTATCTTAACCAGTGAGGCTTCTAGTATTGGCATTCCTATGCTGGTTTTGCAGAAAAGGTATCTCTTTGACAGAATGAAAAGACAAAAGCAGCTTTGCTCATAGAATGTCTCCTAGAATGGCAGTGATTTGATGAAATGTAGAAACCCTGTGGAAAGCTTTGTTTTTCTTAAAATATGGCAGAAGGATTATTTCTTTTGAGTACAAAACTATCTTGTTAAAAAAAAAAAAATATGGCTTTGTAGAGATTTTTTCAGAAGTAGAATTCATGAGGAAGTGCCAATGTCTTTAAAAACATGTTTAAATCTCAGGTCAACATTCTATTTGTATTTTGGTGCAGCAAACATGACACACATTACAAACAATTCCATTAAGTAAAAGCTCTCCTAGACTAAAATGATCTTCATACCAAGCTGAAGGTTCTTACTGTATACGCAGTGATGTAGGAAAATTTAAAATTCAGATTGCAGTTAAGCTAGGAAAGTATGACTTTTTAAGGCTTAAGAAAACTAGAGAAATTGCAAGTTTTCTATTTCTACAGCTGAAATGTCAAAACAAACCTATAAAAGAAAGTCTCAGGAAAAGACTGCTTGGGTAATATACACCAATAAAGTGAAGTCTGCCCATAAATAAGTTGACAAAAGTGTGACTGCAGCCTGTGACAGCAGCATGTTGGCATGGTTTTAGTGTTAACAACCATGTTGTTACAGAAGCAAGACTTATGTGGTGTGTGTTTTCCACTGATTTTGTAAGTGCTTTTGCAGAGGAAAACCTTATTTGTAAAGTAAGTGAAAAGGTTAATCATTGCTTGTTCATGTCTATTTAATATATCCTTCGATGGATAAAGCTTGGGGAAAAAAAATTTTAAAAACTCTAAAAATGAAAAAACTAAAATGTCACAAGTGCATTACAGTCTGAAATATATGTCAGGCAAATAATTTTTCAGGTTCTCTTCTTGCATTGTCTGCCTATCCACAGAGTTCATAAAACAACCAAATTATGATTTATGCATGGTAACTTCCTTGGCAGTAATTGTTATGCCAAGAAAAACTTATTTACTGATTACAGACACCCATACAATAATATATGGATTTTTTTATTGCATGAACCAATCAATCAGTGTGAAGCAGAATTCACAGATGGTGAATGGTGCAAAGAGAAAATACAATGTTTGTTTTTCCTTTATTTCTAACAAAAATGTCTAAGCCGTATTGTTGTCACTGAGAAGTAGGTCTCTGCTCTGAAATGTAGAGCAAAATAATGTGTGTTGACTTAGAAACTGTAAAGTTTCTGTGGCTACAGAGGTAAAATCATGCTGCAAACAGGCAACAAAACATAAATTACTATAGTGCATATGTAACTTAGCTCATGCATTTGTGTTTAGAACCACAGAGAATTCATGAAACGCCAACATATTAATTCTGAAAATCAAATCAGCAACAACAACAAAAAAGACCCTAAATCTGCAGCACTATTTCAGTAGTCAATAGCTATGCTTAATCCACGGGAACTACAATGAACTTGTACAGACTGAATACCACATCAATATTCTCAGCACCAGCTCAGGAACTTCACAACTCCTATATTGTTTTATTTACGAATATTACAGCTCAAGCTTGCTCAAGTTCCACAAGGACTCCATGGCAATCTTTAGGGTGAAGAAAAATCACAGGTTTGCCATGTGCACCTATTTTTGGCTCTTCACTCAATATTCGTATCTTTTTTTTCTTCAGTTCTGTCATAGCCGCTTTTATGTCATCAACCTTATAAAAAAGATACAGTTCACACAAATTAACATATTGCACTGTATTATGCATATTTTACATTTAGGAGCAATAACATAATTCCTTACTGAAATGTTATTTCTAAGTTCTAATATAATTCTGAAAGTAAGTTATAAAACCATTTTAAAACATCTAGTCTTAAAAATAAAATACTACAGAAGTTTGCATTTGTTACTAAAATAAAATACTACAGAAGTTTGCATTTGTTACTTGAAAATTTCATAAAATACCATTTAAACAGACTGTGCTATATTTAAGAAATTAAACTAAAATCACTCATGCAAAAGCCCATTGATTTCTTTATGTTGTTACTTTATAAGGACTCCATAAATAATCTAAAGTCTGCATTACTTTTACTGGGAAGATCATATTGCTTTCCAATTCTCAATAACTAAAGAAAAATGCCTCCCTTTATAATTGATGACAGAGCACTGACTCATTAAACGCTGGTGAAAAGAGAGGGCAGTCGTCAGAAGGTAGGTAAAAGGAAAGTCCTTTTTAGATTTATATATTCTCCTTCTGAATAGGTTAAAGTCCATAAACTTTCCTGAGAAAAAAAATGCTTGAAATTACCAAAATATATCCAAAATAGCACCTGGTCTTTCTATTGAACTTAACCATAATAATAGCCATTAATACAATATTTCAGTATGGTTTCCTACAGAAATATGTAATTAACAAAAACAAGCCTATAATGTACAGTGTGATCTGAAGTTCTGGTGTCATCCAATTAAATTTGAATTTTTCAAAAACTTAAATGCATTCATTTTTATAATAATAATATGAACACTCAGTTTAGAAAATTCAATAGTCAATAATCAATAAAGACCTAGAACTAAAATAATAATATTGCTATTTTTCAAAAACTGAGGCGTCTGGGCATAATTTGGTGAATAAAGTCTCACGATGCCGTTGTAGGGAAGAAGGAAATACCAAGCTTTAATTCAGAGGAACAGACATCACCTAATTCCTACCCATTTGCAGCAGTTTTGTTCATGAATATTCCAAATGCACTACAGTTCTTCCTACACACAACTACCAGTCTGCAACGCAAAAAGGAATGACTGTCGAGTTTTAGCTGAAGGCCACATGTGATGTGTGCCATGGCCCCCTCCAGATTCTTTCCCCGAGCAGAAAAGCCACAGCAGCTGCTGCTCCTGTCCTGCAGAGATGGCCTGAAGAGGAACCCAGTCTGGGCTCAGCTGGAATGAATTCCTGCATCCCCAGGGATGAGTGACAATAAACAGTGGAAAGCCTTTGGGTGCATCCAGGTAAGGAGAGTACCAGACTTGGATTGCTCTCTTACTCTACTGTGTCCAGCATGGGTTTCATTGCAGGTATTGAATTATAACTGGTCAGGAATCATTTCATTTCTTCTTAAAATACTTACCTTTCTAAAAACAAGTTGCCTATCGAAATATCTGTCTAAATTTTCCTCTGTATAAGAGAGAAGAAACTAAGAGTACTTAGACAAACTTGTTAGGCTTCCTCTCCAGTATGGAAAGATTTTTTACAATTCAGCTTTTTGTAAGAAAATTGTCCATGAATGATATTTGTACAAAATATATTTTAAAATTTCAAATGAGCAATCAATTGACACTTCCTGACATAAAAGACCAAAGAACAATTTTTAGTCACATCACTAATCCCAGTACTTTTTAATATTACACTTTGCACAATTACACTGAAGTAATAAAATTTGCAAGACTCAGCTCTGTAAGATATTTAAGACATGTATCATAGGCAGCAGCATGAAGTTTTGCATCAAACATGTACACTAAAACATGAGTTAACAATAAGTACTTCACCCAGCACCTTTACATCCCTTGTACTTCCAGATCAATCTCTCTTTGATTGCAAGCAAGAACAGGACAGATAAGCACAACTGACAGGCTGACTTCCTAAGATTTAAACTATGCCATAGCTTAAACCTACAACTCTCTTTTTTTCCCCTGTATGTCCTTTTATGTCAGGAAGTTCACACCTATCCAACACTGCTCACAACCTCACCACTCTTCCACAGCGGCTACTTGGCCCTTTGTTCCCCAATTCAATCTTTATAGCATAAAAGAGGAAAAAATGATCACATAGCTCATTAAATGGAACTGTGATTTCCAAAACAGAAAAAAAAGACGTTTCAGACTTCTTCTTATGAACGGTAATTTTTCACAAATATGACAGCCATATTTTCACTAATACGACAATGTTAGTTCTTGTCACAGGTCAAACCTACTAAAATATGCATACTTTAATATATCTATCTTATTACATGAAATATTATGTTACGATACCTCAATGCAGATATGATGCATTCCTCCAGACTTGTTTTTTTGCAGAAAGCTTGCAATGGGACTTTTCTCTCCTAAAGGATGTAGAAGTTCCAGCTTGGTATTTCCCAGCTCCACAAAAACCGTGTAGACACCGTGTTCAGGAAGAGCAACAGTCTCACTCACCTGGGCTCCTAACACATCTTTATACAAGGACTGAGCTTTCTCCAAATCAGGCACTGCAATTGCCACGTGATTAAGTTGGCCCAGTTTCCACAAACAGCTTGGAATGTTTTGTGAAAAGGACTTTGATGATGATAGAGTTCGTATTGTGGGAGCTGAAGTCTGGAAACTGCTAAGAAGCCCTGAAAAAAAAGGGAATAGCACTGACACAATGTTTTTGAGAAAATATCAGTACCTGCTCTTACCCCTTTAGAGGCCTGCAGAGCTGTCATGTCACTGGCACACCATTGTGCAATGCTCAGGAAGAGTAAGGAAACAATTACTCCATAGTACTAACAGCTCAATAAACACTTTTTTCAGACTAAGTAAATATTCAGAAGTATAAAAAAAATAAATAAAAACCCAAAGCAGACTAAAATTTGGTATAAATCTTTATACATGCCTGTTAAAAAGAGGAATACATGACCAGTTGGAAAGGTCAATGTATAATATGTTTAAAAGTGACTTTTGAATTTTTCAGAGCTTCTTACAAAACAGAGAAGGAAATAAGGATATGCCTATACATCTCGAAATTATAGCAAACAAAAAAAATCACAAAGAAAAAGAAAGATATAAAATGAGGCTATTTAAAAATGAATTACATTAAAAATTAATCTGTTAGAGTACTAGGACCTGGAAGGGTTGGGGTGGGGAGAAATTGTGATAGTATCAGTTGTTTCTAGCACCAAAATCAGAATTAGATTAAAGGATATATTCATAAAAGCCACATTTTAATTTCATGCCTTAGGGCAAGTCACAGTTCCCAATGCCTCAAGGCCAAGCTAGGGGCATCTCAGCATTTTGGTAGTCTTTGAGGCATTCTTTGCTTTAAAGTCACAAATGTGCTATTTTGCTAAGAGATTGTGCCAATGATGCACTGAGATTCAGGATGCTTTGCAACACACTGAGGATAGATAGCCTGGCTGGGCTCTTGGTACTCTGTCAGGTTAGTAATAGCTGTAATTAATTAAATCAGCTTTGCTTCACTGTATGGAACTGAGAACCACCATTCCACAGGAATTCAAGATTCTACAGCTACCAGTTAATTTTTCTTCAAAAGGTAACTGATGAGTCCTTAAATCTAAGCCTTTCTGAGCATGGTTCTGTGACGGAAGAAAAAATGTTTGCATGTATTTGACACTTAAAATTACAACATGCAATGTGCCTATTAGCAAGGGCTTAGTATCACAACAGTAAGACTATTCACAATCTTTGGATAAAACTAAATCAACATCCTACATTAAGTATTTCCAGAAACTTGTCCAGTGCTGCAAGTAACTGCCCTGGAGTATTTCTTGCCATGATTTCACACAGTCCATCCTGTCATCTCCTTCATCACATCCACAAGTTCTGGACAGTTCTTTCACTTGTTACCATTAGCCTACCATACTGATATAGGACAGCAACTGCTTTTCAACTTTTTACATGTTAAAAAATCCCCTAGAAACTTCTACACGAAGAAAAAATACTGTTTTTCAAATGTCTATGGAGAAACTATGTTGTAGAAACACTTGCCACGTCAATGCAGCTGAATCAGGACGAACCCTGAGGAAGCAGTACTGTGCAATGCCTCTAATGCAAGAGGTAACAAACATTCAGGAACTAGGTGACATGATTAAACGCATGGATAATTAACTAATACAGGGTTTGACAGTTAACCAGAGTAAATAAATGTGTTACAAAAAAATAAAGAACCCCCCCAACATCTGCTATACAGATATCTTTTCTGCCCACCTAAGCCTCTACTGAAGTAGCTCAGTTTTGTACTGTAATTTCTTAAGACATGATTCAATTCTTGCTGAAGCAAGAGATACTTGGAGAAGGGCAGTGTTCTCCAAATGAGAAAAAATCCTTTGAAAGGGAAGGATCCCTTTCTATATAATTTGTTATGTTTTCCAGAGCCTTTTATTGTTTTATTCTTTCTTCCAAATATTAACAAATTGCAATTCAATAGAAATGCTACTAATGTAGATCTTTTTTTCAAGCAGTCTTTACTAATGGAAAGGCAAGGATTTTCCCATTCTTTTCCATATGACATCTATAATTCTTGCTGCACTTCACCCAGGGCATATGACTACATAATTATGTAATCTAATTTGGTTTTTTTTCTATTTCAAGTAAACTGACAAAGACACAGACTGTTTGTTACTCAGCTATTAGTGAAGCACTAGAAAAAATATTAGAAAATGCTCTTTCTTCTGGGTTCTGCCCAAGAAATATTTGATTTTTGTGGTGTTTCTGGGAAAACTAGATTGAAAAAGTGAAGTATATTCCTAGGATTCTCGTAAAGTCAAAGATACGTAAATGCCCACTCATATAAGCATTTATTCTCTGAAGTCTTGTGAATTTATTCTAGCTCTAGTCAGACGCACACAGAGTATTAATTTAAAATCCATAATTGAATTGATTGAGATTAAACAAAGAGCATTTGTGTTTTTCTTGCATTATCTAGATTAGTAACTGTATAGATTACTTAAAACTCTAATCTTCTTCCAACCCAATAAACAAAAAATGACCCTGCAGTGAAAAAGAAAGCTTTTCAGCAAGCTTCAGATTGAAACCCCATCACTTCCATGCTGCCAGGACAGAAACACTTGTATTTATATATAAAGCACAAAACTAGTTCTATAGTATTCTGCTTCATTTGAAGAATATTTTTAAATTGAGCTATTTGGGGCTTATTCTATTAATGGCTGACTGATCTACTAGTATTATACACATCAGAGTTTAAACATACAGTTGTACCAAGTAAGGGTTACATTCTTTAGCAGCGCACATGATGAAGTCACCAGTCTGAAGTACCCCATCAACTGAGATCCTAATCTTTCAAATGTTTATTCATAGGCTTGGTTGTTGCTTCTTACATGGAGCAGTGTTCATGGACTTAACCAAGGAAACCAAGGAACAAAACACAAGCCAAATGCAACTGAACTCAGTCATGTTCTCTATGAGAAGGTTTTACAAGAGTGGGTTGCAGTAAGAACCTTGTCACGGGGCACTGCTCTATTGTCAACCATTTCAGGTGGACAAGAACTCCCAAAGCATGGAGAGGATGCTGTCACCATAGGGAATCTGGCACACAGGGGCTGTATGTGATCCGCTCTGGACCAAATGGAGAAAGGGTATGTGTGGCCATTCTTAAATCCCAGCAATTTCAAGGTGGTGTGAGCATCTTGGGAACTCTGGAAGCCAACTGGCCTCATAGTGCTGCTCTGCTCTGCTCCATGCTGGAGGGGGCTTTTGGGAGTCAGATGGGCTCCACAGCTCATGGAAACAGTCTCGCTGTGCTGCAGCTCTGCTTCCCTCCACTGAAGTGCAGTCATACAAGGGTGTCTGCATTGCCGGTATCCTACTGATCGATCACTGACAGCACTGAGCCTCTCATTCACTTTTCTCCTGGTCTGCGGCTACCAAGTAAAATAGTACGGCTTAGGTATTGTGACTTTAACCTGCCCTACCAGAGGGAGCAGTACAGGTTATTATCAGGAACGGGAAATTATTTTGAATTTGACCTCCAAACCGCACTTCAAAAAAGACAAGCTCCTGTTTAGAGTTTGCTCTGAAAGTTTACCCAATGCCAGCTAATGTCAGTCGTTAATGTGCCCGTCAGTTGGATCGGGAGCCCTTGTTTCTATTTACAGAAGCGGTAGTTTCGATAGGCCTGCGAGGCGCTCACGGGGAGATCCGCCAGGCCGGAGCGGGCGCCGAGCCCCAGGGCCGCCCCGTCCTGGCCCCGCCGCCGCCCGCGTTCCCGCCGCCTTTCCCTCCGCCCTTGTCGCCGCCGCCCCGCGCTCCCGTCCCGCGCTCCCGCCCCGCGTTCCGGGCCCCCGTTACCGGCCGCTCCGCGCCGCAGCACCGCCGCCATCTCAGCGCCCGAGCCCTCCCCGGCACCCCTCGGAGCGGGCCCGGCCCAGCGCGGCGGGGCGGCGGCGGTGTCGTGGCGGGGGGCGGGCCCCGGCCCCCAGCCCGCCCAC
>VZTJ01001826.1:2226696-2291019 GCA_013397795.1 Orthonyx spaldingii
CGTGCCCGGCACCACAGCGCGCCATTGGAGCTGCGGCCGTGCCCTCCCCGGGGCCCTGCCCTCGCAGGGGCCGTGCCCGGCACTGCACACAGCTGGGAGAGAACGTGCCAGCGAGGGACGTATGCTCAGAGGAAGTTTTCTGAGCAAATCCCGCAGAATCCATTAGGTTGAAAAAGACCTCTGAGGTCTTCGAATCCAAACTGTGACTGAACACGACCTTGTCAACGAAACCAGAGCTCTAAGTGCCACATCCAGACTTTCCTTAAACACCTCCAGGAATGGTAACTCCACCACCACCCTGGGCAGCCCATTCCAATATCTAATCACCCTTTCTGTGAAGAAATTTCTCCTGATGTCCAGCCTAAATGTCCCCTGGTGCAGCTTCAGGCCAGGGCCTCTTGTCCTGTCACTGACGCCTGGGAGAAGAGACCCACCCTCACCTGGCTACACCCTCCTGGTGTAGGGAGTTCTAGAGGGCAATAAGGTCACCCCAAGCCTCCTTTCTCCAGGCTGAGGCCCCCCAGCTCCCTCAGCTGCTCCTCATCAGACTTGTGCTCCAGTTACTTTTCCAGCTCTGCTGCCATTCTCTGGACTTGCTCCAGCACCTCAATGTCCTTTCTGAATTGAGGGGCCCCGAAGTAGACATGGAGCTCAAAGTGTGGCCATACCAGTGCGGAATACAGGGGAAGAATCACTTCCCTGGTCCTGCTGGCCACACTATTCCTGATACAGGCCAGGATGCCATGAAGCATTGTGCCAGAGAGACTCTGGCAAGCAGGCTGTCTGCTGATGCTGCACTGCTGTTGTGTCAGGCATAGCACACTGTGAGTTGCTGACATATATCCTAAACAGATAAACAGCTTGTGCCACTTCAAATCTGATTATACGTGATTAGTTAAAAGCGCAGATTAAAATCAGCAGTCAAAATGGGTATTTGAAAGTCCCAGTATATGACACTTTCAATTTCCAGCCCAGGTTGTGTGCCAGGTGTGTTTCTTTTGTTCAGAGAATTGCAGGTACGGATCACACTCATGGCTCTGCTGGCTGGGCTGTGCTCCACACCGTGGTTTTTTGAGTGTGCAAAGTGACAGTGAGGGGACACGCAGAAGTGGCATTGCAGGGTGTTCTTTTCTTTGCACTGAAAAGGCTCCATTTGTTGGTAGGAAGGAAATATGAAAGCAGCAGAGGCAAGAGCAGTATGGAAGTTAGAAGGTTGGTCACAGTTTTGGATCAAGTTGCGGAAGGGCCGTGGGTGGCTGGAAACACAAGGGTCTGTGGGCGTAGGGCTTAATTTGACTTTATAAAATAAACTTTAAGGAAACTACATGATGTAAGAGGGGAGTTGAAGAGCACTGAGCAGTGCTGTGCTGATGGTGAAGGTGTGTGTGCATGCCTCATTAGTCTGAGCTTGGAGACACCAGGTAAGATTGGGCGTTTGCCCACAGAATCAGCTGAAAACGTGTGGTTCCAAAACAGCCCTTGTATCTAGGTCGGAGACTCAAAAATGTGAGTAAGATGACTGTAGCTGCACTATGTTTAGAGCAGGTTTCCCAGTGCTGATGCACATCCCAGTCTATGGCAATACCGTGCCCTTCCCAGGGCGGGAATCAACAGCCATCGGTGCACGACAACCGTGCCCGCCTTGGGGTTCTGGGAGAACCAAGCGCTTCTGACAGAGGGCCGGGCCGGGAGGTGGGGATGCTGTGGTTGGGGAGGCGGGAATGCCAGGGCCCTAGAGACGGTAATGCCATGGTTCAGGAGGCGGGAATGCCAGGGCCCCGGAGACGGGGATGCCAGGGCTCAGCAGGCGGGAATGCCACGGCCCCTGAGGCGGTGCGGGGCAGAACTCGGCAGGCGGAACCACTGTGTGCGGAACCTTGTCGGTGGCCGCGGGAGCCGCCCGGGCCGGGGCGCTGTGCGCGGCGGGAGGCAGTTCCGGTCCCCACGTGTGCGCGGGGCGATGGCGGCGGTGGTGGGGATCCCGGGGATCCAGGACATCCAGGGGCTCCAGACGTGCCTCAGGGTGGCGGGAGCGGCGGCAGCGCGCCCCGAGTGCTTTCTCAGGTACCGCGGGGCGGCGGGGGGAAGCACTGGTAGCCATAGAGAGAAACCTGGGGGGGACTAGCCAGGTGTAAAAGTTGAGGAGTGAGGCGCCGGAGAAGGGCAGTTACCGCTTTGAAACCTGTGGTCTGACTCTTGGATGGCTGAGTTGTTTAGTACTGTACTATTTACTGACCCAAAATATCTGGAGCTCTTCAATACGATCAACATATTGCAAGATGCAGCTATAGAAACCTGGAGTGTTCTGTCCAGCTGCTACTTCATACACGAAGTGTAATAAAGCTGAAAGGATTGAGAATTTTTTCTTTTTTTTTCTATGAATGTGTAGTAGCAGTACTTCAAGAGATATGTAGGAAGTCAAGCCACAGCAGTAATTGTTGGAAGTGCTGAAAGTCTGGTGCTGTTCTGTGGCACCAGAGTACCAAAGCAAATATAAAAACAGTAGCAGTGTCACCATGCGATTGACTTAATGGACGGTGTTAAACTCTTTTATTTTTTCTGCTCTTAGTGTGCAGGATGGACTGGCTGCCGACTTCAGAGCAATGACAAAGACTCTCTACGATTTGAATAAAGGAAGTGATATAGTTCGTGGGGGTCCTCTAAAAGAGCTGGTGATAGAAAATTTTGATGAAGAACAGATTTGGCAACAACTAGAGCTCCAGAACAATGCAGTTCTTGATTTCTTCAAGAAATCCATTGCAAGGGATGCCGAGGATGAAGATCTTTGCCTTCTCTCAGACCAGGAAGAGGATGGCTTTGATGTGGAGACCAGCAGTGACAAGGAATTGGAAGACAACATGATGGAAGCAGAAACTGAACAGAAGAAAGTTTATACAAAAGATAAAGATAAAACTAAGGCTAAAGAAAAGCATGGTAAACTCAGAGAAAGCATAATGCAGAAATACAGTGATGAGGATTCTGATACTGGCTTTGATGTTGAAGCACTGGAACAACAAGCTAAAACAGCCAAGGAAACCACACTGAAAAAAAAGGGAGGAAAATCTGTAGTGGATGACAAGTTTTTCAAGCTGGCTGAGATGGAAGCTTTTTTAGAACATGCAGAGAAGGAAGATAAGGATGAAGAAGATGATGATATTAATTATTTTGAAGAGATTATCTCAGATGATGAGGAAGAAGACTCTGAAGAAACTAAAGTCAAAGTAAGAAGATCAGTAAAATAGTTTTCTGATATCTCTTCTCCTTTAAATCAAAATCTAATATCTGTTAGTTTGGCCATAAACTGTTTAACTCTGTGTAGAAACTGCCAAGTTAAATTTGTTTAGGTGACTAATGATTACTTCTGAAGATTGACTTTAAAAATGAATATCTGGTAAGAAGATTTTCTAGTGCAGAAGGACATGGCATCCTGCTATTCCAGTCTCTTCTTAGATGGACCTTGGGCTTTTACATAAATAAGGAAGAGATAGTACAAGAAATAAGGGACCTTGAAGAATTGCAGAATAGGTGACCCAGCAAATGAAAAAGATTTGTTACTCAGCATCTGGCCATTAGAGATCACTGAGGTGGCTGATGCAGAGCAAAGGGTGTTTTCCAGGGACATGGCCTTGTAACTGTGCTACAAGTTAAATTGATGAGTAATTGCTTCAAAAATAAGTATTTTATTATTTAATATTACCAGACATTCTCACTAGCAAGTAAGAAATATAGCCAGGGAATTTGTGTGCATTCCATCAAGTATTTGGCAAAATCTACAGCTCCTTGACTTCTGTATATTTAAGTTGTAGAGAATTGTAAATACCAGTAAAGAAATCAGTTTTACTGTGATGCCCTACCACAAGTTAATGCATCACTAACCTGAATTACTGTTACACAAGTAGTGCTGATCCCCAGGCAATAAAGACTTTAAAGGACAGGATATACCCTTTGACTTCTGTCAGTCTTAACAGTTACGGTTTGTTGTTTGTTTTTTTCTTTCCCTCTCACCTTTTTAGCCAATTAAAAGTTCTAGAGATATGACATACAAAGATTTCTTTGATCCAATTGATGATGATGGTGTTGATGATTTAGTAGCTAATGATGCTGAAGAGGATCAGGAACAGGAAGCAGACAGTGCTATTGAAGAGCAAAATGAAGAAAGTATGTCTGAGTAAGTACAGGTGTTATTTGCAGGTGAAAATATCCTTGTAATTTTACACTAAAGTGAAGCAGAAAATACTGAGAATGCCACACTCACTCTGGTCGTAGTTTGCCATTCTCAGATAACTGTTGTATGTTCATGGTTTGTGTTATCACCTTATTTTAAATCAGTTTATTTAATTTTCTTTACTATTGTCCCTTGATATTTATTTGAATAAAACATTTAAGAGTTGTTCAAAGTTATTTTTATTATCCAGAAGTTCCCCTAGTGTCCTCTTCCTTTAAGGAGGTCTTTGAGACCTGTTGTAAACTGTAAGTTAGTTGGTAAACATCTAAGGGCTGAAATACCTTCATGTGAAATATTAGAGAGGCTTCTCAACCATAATTTATATTAAATGTTATTTTTACAGGTTTGAGGATATGGATGAAATGGTGGAGCACATGAGAAGTAATGAAGCTTCTAAAAAAGTAACTTTCAGTTTGCCAGATGACAGTGAAGCAGAAGATGTAACTGAAGTGCAGTTAGAGAAGGGCATCGATCCTGGTGAAATAAAGTCATCATTTGAGAAGAGACAGGAAAAGGTAATTGTGGTTTGGTTTTCTTTGGATTTTGTTCATGTTTTATTTGGCTAATACTTTGAAACAGTGGCAAATGTTATTTTTTTTTCTACTGGTTGTGTCATTTGTTCAGAGTCCAGCAAATACAAAGAGGGTATTTAAAATGTAAGGAAACCACGTGGTTTATCTACATAGATACATCTGCAGTCATATATTCCCTCATGTACCTGAAATAAATATTAATTTCTTGCTGTAAGTTTACGAGTGAGCTCTGATTTAAACTTCTTAGGAAATTGTGTTTTTCAGATGAGCAAAAAAATAAAAAGTTTAGAAGAAGCGTTGTTAGAGGAGAAACCATGGCAGCTTAAAGGAGAAGTGACCGGACAAAAACGCCCTGAGAACAGCCTTTTGGAAGAAACTGTGCTTTTTGACCACGCAGTCCGAATGGGTAAGGAGAGGGACAGGGCTTTCCTCACAGCATGGTGCAGACCGTGTTGGGTGTTCTGCCCTTTGACCTTGCTGAAAACACTGTGACTCGAGAGCAGGGTAACAGAACACCAAGTTAAACTCCTTTGAGGTTGTGCATTTTCACAGTGGAAACTACAGGAAATTACGATATTTTTTGTTAATTTTTAATTTACCTGGAAGTTTTCATAACTTTCCACTACCGGTGGCAGATCTGGTAATTTATGAGCCTTACATAATATGACTTACTTTTACTTATATTTACTTACTTCACCTTCAGTTGCTAGATTTTTTGGAAGGCTTTACTTTCTTTTTCTCTAGTTTATTCTTCATAGAATAAGATCTATGTCTTGCTGGAGAAACATTAATCTTAAAATTCTTTGCTTTTTCCTTTCAGCACCTGTGATCACAGAAGAAACTACTTTTCAGCTTGAAGATATCATTAAACAGAGAATATTGGATGAGGTTAATATTATCTTTCCTGTTCCTCTTTATATTGTTCATAGACTTGATTCACAGGGCACATTCTAAGGATGAGTTTGAAGCATTTTCAATGTTAGGTGTAGAGTTATCTTAATTTCTGCAACTGGTCCTTTTTGAATTGATGAATATGCCTTTAGATTTCTAAGGAGCACTATTTTTACATCCCTGTTATATGCCAGGTCTTGGTGCACTTCAGAACACGTGTGTGTGCAGATAAAACTGTAAGGAGTTTATTTGGAATATAATGCCAGTCTGTAAGTTTTGGCTGTTATCATAACTAGTGCTCTGAGCACTCTGAACACTGACCAAAACTCAGTTTTTTACTTCATTGTGCTTCAACGCCACTGATAAAAAATTTGGATCTCACAGCTTGTTGAACATTACTGTTAGTTGAATTTAGACAATTATGTACATATGGGTAAGAGTTTGTAACTTGTTATAGTTTTTGCCCTCATTCACTAAAAACAAGGACACTAGCTAGTGCTATAACTTTTATTACTTTTTTTTCAAATGAATGTGCAAAACTTAATGAGTCCTGGGAAGCCACATGCATAAACTAGTTAATGTGCCAGATAAATCACTGAAAAATGTTCTAAGTAAGATGTAGCTAATGCTTGGCTGTGGTTGCATTTGGTCATTACTTTATGACTTTCTCAGGCATGGGATGATGTAGTACCAAAAGAAAAACCCAAAGAGGATGCTTTTGAGTACAAGAAACGGATCACTTTGGATCATGAAAAGAGTAAGCTGAGTCTCGCTGAAATCTATGAGCAAGAATACATGAAACTTCACCAGGTAACATAAACAGTGCCTTTCCTTTGGGTTTGAAGTTCACACCATGTAATCTTGTGTGTTCGTTTATACACTTACACTTAGTCTCTCTGAGTGTTCACCAGTGAAACGGCTCTGAGCTGTACATTGTGTACAAGACCAAAGTCTTGGTAAAATAAAATAGCCTTATGAATGGTGTTACAGTTACATTGCATTTTTAATGCAGCAAAAGACTGAAGAGGAAGAAAATCCTGAACACAAAGAAATTCAGGAAATGATGGATTCACTCTTCCAGAAGCTAGATGCACTTTGTAATTTCCACTTCACACCCAAACCAGTAAGTGCATATGTTTCATAAAGTTGAGGGCTTTCTCCTGTTTTTTAACTGGATACTTTAAAATATATTCCCGAAATGGAAAGTAAAGTAAACATTGATGTTTACTGAGCTCGTTCTTGTTTCGTGTTAAATGCACTGTGATTGCCTCTAAACAAGCCCAGATACTTGGGATCTTCAGTTGTCTGTCAGCTGCTGAGATGGTGTGCTCAGTCCTGAATGTGTCTGCTTATTTCTAGCCAGTGCCAGAAGTTAAAATCGTTTCAAACCTTCCAGCTATAAGTATGGAAGAAGTAGCCCCAGTTGCTGTTAGTGATGCTGCTCTCTTAGCACCAGAGGAGATCAAGGTAAACATAAAATGGCATAAGGATTGGGAGACGATATGTGTGGTTTATGGAAGGATGTACTGTCTGTCAGATCAGTGGGAATTCTGCCCCTTCCCTCCTGGTGGGTGGTTCCTCACCTTGTGCACCTTTTTACCTAGAATTTGAGCATTGGTGGTTGTTGGGGGGTTTTGGGGCTGAGGTGTTTTTTGTGGGTTTTTTTTTTTGCTAACTGAGGAAAGAGTAACTTTTATTTGCCTCCAGTAGGCCATAGTACTATGCTTTGGTTTTGATCTTGACTGTTATGTGATGGTCATTGTTGTCCCAACATATATATGAGTATTGGGAGGGGGAAAGCTAAATGACACTAGAGCAGAGCAACCAGCATATCCTGGATCAATTGTGCAAATCTCATTTCCCAGCTTTTGCCAGTTTTTGGCCTTTGCCTTATCCTGAGGTGGCACCTGAAAAAGTGGAAATGCTGAGACAGATTTGAATTCTGTGAAGTGAATCTTGTCTTTTGCACTGTTATGGATCTAAAGATCTTGTTCTCTTTAGGAAAAGAACAAAGCTGGTGATATAAAAACAGATGCAGAAAAGACTCCCACAGACAAAAAACGAGAACAAAGAAGGAAAAAGCTCCGTAAACGTATGCGGCGAAGGGAAAAGGAGAAATGTCAAAAGCTTCTTGAAAAGATGAAACCAGAACAAGGCACAAAACTCAGCAAAAAAGCTGCTGCAGCAAAATTAAAAAGGCTGACCAAAGAAGGCAAAGCATCTCTGCTCAAGGTAAGACTAAAATCCCAAGGACAGATAATTTGTAGCTAGGGAGAGGAAAGGAAACTTTATCCCAAAGAATTACAAATAGAAGGTTGGAAAAATATGAAAAAGCTCAATGATACAATTACTTCATATAAAAGTATGTTCATCAGGCAGCAATGATTTTGTGTGAGATGCTACTTTTCTATTTATTTCAAAGTTTCACAAGGTGATGTTCCCACAAATACAAAGACATGTTCTTTATCTCCTGCATTTAAGCCATTCCACTTCATCAAGTGGGACTACTTGAATTGAGGTTTCTATGTTCTGTATAAGCTTTGGGTAACTTAAACTGGTTTGTAATACAATATTCCTATTTAACTGTGTCCTTATTGTGGAGCCTTCCCTAAAATCTCATCAGATTGATACTGTTTTGCATGCTATAAAACAGTAAAGTTGTGCACCTCTTATGACGCCTTTTAAATAAAATTCTAAAAATCTCTGAAATTTTTAAGTATTAGAAACTAATAGGAAAAATAACTTCATTACTTTCAGATGTTCATGCTGACCTTTTCAGAAGGCAAGCAGAACACAAAATACAGATACCCAGTTGTAGTTCATGATGTGCAAGGATCTGTTCTTGATGCCTGCTCTTACCAGTCATGCTCATTGCTACTTAAAAAAGATAATGTAATCTTTATTTCTTTAGATAGCAGGAATGGAATAAAAATGTGGTGAAAAATATCCTTTGAAAATCAGTTACCAGATCTTTTTTAAGTCAAATACTTAATGTGCGAGTAATTAGTAAGCAGTATAATGGTACTGTTTACATTTCATGGTTATAACATATGTTTTGTCCATTGACAGGATGAAGGTAAAGACAAGGCCTTGAAATCATCCCAGGCCTTCTTTTCTCAGCTACAAGATCAAGTGAGAATGCAAATCAAAGATGCAAGCAAATTAAAGAAGAAACAGAAGAAGGAGAAAGCACTCTCTGTTCATAAACTGAAGTTGTAATTTACCTTTTTTATATGTTGCATCTTGTATATATTAAAATGTTTTTTCCAGATTTGAGTAGGTTTTATTCTCTGTCGATCTTTAAAATGCTTTGTGAACTTCTTAAGTGATGTTCAGACAGTTTCCTGTAGATTTTACTTTTATTTTCTACCATAGAACTCTGATTGATTCCAAAAAGAAGGGTTCTTGTCACGGGCAGATAGATAACCACGTAAAATGCTTGATATGTGCTGTATCTGTACAGTCTCTTTAATCAATAGCTCATAGCTTTGTATCTGCTGCTGTAATAGCTCTGTATGTATAGCAGGAGTAACTGCATTTATTGAAGAACTTATTTATTGAAGAACTGCATTTATTGAAGATGTATCCAGGCATTTAAATTATAGAAATTATATTTTGAAATCATGATTGGCAAAGAGGGAGAACAGAAAAGATTTTTAAGCCTGTGGTAACCCAGAGGTAGGAAATGGCGTCTTTTAACTTATACTGAGTCCCAGAATGGTTTGGGTTGGAAGGGACCACAGTGGGGTCATCTGGTCCAACCTCTCTGCTCAAGCAGGGTCATCCCAGAGCAGTGGTGCAGGATTGTTGTGGAATAGCACCAGGGAGAGAGACTCCACAGCTTCTCTGGGCAGCCTGTTGCAGTGCTTTGTCACCCACACAGTAAAGTTCTTCCTCATGCTCAGGTGGAACTTTCTGTGCATGTGTTTCTGCTCTTTGCCTCGCGTCCCATTGCTGGGCAGCATCCAGCAGAGCCTGGTCCCTTCCTCTTAATGGTTGCTTTTTACCAGTCAGAGGAATAACCTCCCATACCCCCACCGTTTTTAGAGCCCATATAAACAATAATTCTCAGGGTGAAAATATTTCACTATTTGCTCTTTCCTTGGCTGAACAAAACCGAAAAAACCCTCAACAAAACAAACACAACAACAAAAGAAACCTCCAGTTGCTACCCTTGTGGACCTCAAATTGTCATAATAGAAACTTTTAAGTCTGAGGAGGGCAGGGCGTTCAGAACAGACACCCCTCTGCGTGAGGCAGCGTGCGGAGCGCTGTTCCCGCCATCGGCGCTGCGCTGCTCAGGCCTGGCGGCGGGCGGGGGCGGCGGCTCCGGCCCGGCCCTGCGCCGCCCCTCACGGCCCTGCGCCGCCCCTCACGGCCGCGGGAGCGACGTGCGGTGCGGCGTCGGTGCGTGGGGAAGGGTGGGAGGCCAGGCCGGGCCGGGCGGGCTGCGGGGGAGTTCGGCTAGGCCTCTGTGCTCGGGGCACGGCGGCCGAGGGGGTCCCGGCGCGGGGAGGGGCGGTGGCGGCAGCGGGGCGAGCCGGCGAGGGGCGGGCACGTCTGGACGGCAGCACCGGGAAGTGCTCGGGAACCTGGGCCCCGCCGTCCAGAACATCTGGAGAGTGGCCCGGAGCTGCTGGCAGCGCCTGAGCCCCGGCCCTGGCAGAGCTCGGCCCAGCCGCCCCACGAGCTTGGGCCCGCACAGCAGCCGTGAGGGTGAGGGCTGCAGGGCAGCCCGCTGTGTGCTCTGGAAATGGGTGCTTGGCACCGAAAATAGTCTCTCAGTAGCAAACAAGGCAATGATAAAACGTTCCCAGCGACAGGACGAGGAGCAATGGCCATAAATTGAAACAAAAGAAGTTTCACCTCAGCATGAGGAAGAACTTCACATTGAGGGTGGCAGAGCACTGGAACAGCTGCCCAGGGAGGGTGTGGAGTGTCCCTCTCTGGAGACATTCCAAACCCACCCGGACATGTTCCTGTGTCAGCTGCTCCAGGTGACCCTGCCTTGGCAGGGGGTTGGACTGGATGATCTCCAGAGGTGCCTTCCAACCCTGACTGTTTTGTGATTCTGTGAAAATTAGAGGACTTGCCTATTTGAATTCCAGGTTCACTTTCAGATGTAAATGCAAACTTGAGATTAATTTTTTCCATTTATTAAACCATTTCAAGTCAGTTGCAGTGCTCAGCATAACAATTGTGGTGTGCTTCCTTGCCTGGTAAGGCAAGCTAAAGGACAGTAGTATTGTAAGGTTTGCTTAACTTCCCCACTTCTCATCTGTTTGTCTTGGTTGCATCTGGTACCTTAGAAGACCACTTATTCAATTTTTTTTTTTCTTGAAGGCATGTCAGAGGATTACAGGTGGAAAAGAAAAAGCCAAGGAAAGTCTTTTAAATATTACAGAATAAAGAAATATGGCCTGAATGGAGTTGTCTGTGCCACGTAATTGCTATGAAATTTTGTAATGGCAGAAGCTAGGTCTTCAGGAATCAAAAGATCCCGAACAAGTTTGTCACTCAGTAAAAATAAGAAGAAAAAAGAAACAATAAGAGATGTGGAAGTTAAAGGAACACCTTCAACATCATCCTCTATTACTTCCTTTTTTAATAATGTCCCCCCTGCCGAAATTAGCTGTCCCATGTGTGGGCAATTGGTGTCAAGGTATGGAATAAATAAGCACATTGATGAAACATGTCAGAGAAACTGCGGTGAGATTGGTGCCATTGATGCTACACTGAATTCTTCTAGGAATAAGAGTCCCCCAGCTGCAAACCTGAGCAATAATTCCAGCTCATATTTTTCAAAAAACCTCTTAAATCTAGAAACAAGTCCTTCCAAAAGTAATTTATTGAAAGCAGGAGGGAGTGCAGCACAACAGACTAGTCCTTATTTTAGCAATAATAGTTCAGCACTTAGTGTTAACAATGAATCACAGGCGCAAAAGGTTAAAATAGTCTCTTTGGGAAGCTTGTCTTCGAAACTGTCCAGAAGACGCTGTCTGCAGGGAGGAAAACAGGTCCTGTATGAGGAGATCAACTCCTCACCTCCGGCTGTTCACAGTGCCTGTAGAAGTGCTGCAGCACACGATGACGATGATGATGAGATTGATGCTGGGCAGAGCTCTCAGAAAGAAAATCAGCCTTCTCAGAGAGAGCACCAAGAACAAAATTTTTCAAAGAAGGAGCCTGAATTTCAAAAAGAAATAAACAATTGTAGTCAAGACGATCCTCTCGATGTGGTTCAGGTACCTTTACCGGCTGAAAACAGTAACGACAAAAGGTTCCCATCTGGTACAAGGAGCACCAAAGCAGAAAGCAGGTCTGAAGGTGTGATACTTAGTCCTGATAAATTTAAAACACCTCTAGACATTGACACTTCAGCAGAGCTGACCAGTAATTTGGAAGTTGAGACTCAGCCTCACACTGAGGTTACTCCTTCAGAGACAGAGGTGAACTGTGGGACAGAAGATTGCTTTAGCAGGGATGATGCAGAGGTACTTCCTATGGAAGTTCTGGAAGACTTTGAGAATGACATGAACCATACTTTGTTAGAAACTGTGGAAAAGGTAGAATTTCAGGATTCCACTGGGGACATTCTAGACAAAATAGATGAGGTCCTCTCTGTTCCCAGCTCTCCTGGTCACCCATACTACCTCCAGAATTTTTTAGTAGTGCTGCGAGCAGTATTGGAGAATGAAGATGATGTCCGACTATTTAATGAGGAAGATTTGAACATTATAACCAAGTTCTACAAGTTATCAGGTATCTTTTTTTTGAGAAATACTTTTTCACATTACCTCTTGTAGAGAGCATTGTTACATAGTTTTATGTGAGAAGTACTATATGAACTGACTTGATGAATTCCTTAAGGGAAGAAGCTCCTTTTTCTCAGGAGATGTACCCCTCAGTGGCTTTCTGTAAATAAACTCTCCTAATGTTGTTAGGTACAGCTTCTGAGAGAATGGGAGGACACAGCCTCACATAGCCCTCCTGGCAGCCTGGCTTGCACAGCTTAATGGATCTGAGCTGGCTGTGGACACAAGCAGCCAGACCTTGGGGGGGGACTGCAGAGCCCTCTGGTGCACTCCAGGCCACAAAAATATTACAGGAGTGACATCTTGGAGTTTGGTAATGACTCGTTTATCTCATGATAGTTGAAGGGGGAATATATAAAGAAAGGAAGCAACAAAAGTCTTGTTAATGGCTCTCTGGGGCAAGCAGTAGGTGCACATCATTTGCATCCAAAGATCCAAGAATAAACTCACAGTTAGGCCAGTGGTGTATGCAGGTGTTGGCTACTTCAACAAATACTGAGGTATTCAGGATAGACCTTCCCCATTTCCAGTTTCCCTTCCCTGGATGTGAACAACACTGATCAGTAACAGGAGCTTGTTCTGTTAAATAAGTGCTTGTTTCTCTTTCAGTAGTATGATTTCAGAATTCCCCTCTTATGGGAGTTGGGAATACAGGAAGAATTACTGCAAAGTGGTGCTGATAAATCCATGTCTGCACTGGATGTGAGGGTCACAGATAAAACAATCTCTCTTTGCAGGGTAGGAGAGACGCAGCGATTGAGCTGTGAGAAGTGAGAGGATAGCACTAAGTCAATAGATAACAAATCCTGGACAACTGACAGGTGGATGTCATTGCCTTCAAGAAATACCAGGCAGGACACTCTAAAGGTTCAGGTAGATGAGTTATCTGTCCCTCATTAGAAGTTTCTACCCAAGCAAGTGTCATCTTTCAGTTATCATAACACAAAAAAGCCCACACACCTGCTCAGTACTATGGGGTTGCTTCAATATAGGTATTCTACAGTATTTAATTATTTTCTGCTGAAATGTCTACCATTCAACAGTGAGTTATCTCTAACTCAGTGTAAGTTTATGAAGCTTATTATGAAATTATTATTGCAGCCCAAGTTTGGTTGGTTCCATGGTCTGGAGAAAGAATGTCCGCGTGTTAACCTTTTTCCTTTCTCCAGAATTATAAAAACTGGGGACAGACTTTAAGGGAGTGATGAACCCCAGAGAGAAAATGACAAACTTATTTGTTTGAATGTAGTCCTCCCTGTGAACTGATCCTGGAAACTTTCTGTTAAAGAAAAGGCTGAAAAGTCTTATAAGGACAGGAGAATTGTTAAATATTTAATATTTATCTACTTTATTAAGTATGTCTAGGTCTGCTAATGTTTCAGTGTCGTTTTATTAATGATCGCTTCCAGTTAAGCAGCAGCAGCAGACAAGGGTAAAAAATTTAGAAGTTAATGGGGGTTGAATTAAGTATACAAAAGGTTGTTGAATGCAGTAATAATAGCTAGACTATTTTCAGCTAAAATTTAATAAGTTATTTTGTTGAATTTCAGGATCATTAGTATTTTTAAAGTCTTTTTATAAGATACTTTAAGAGAATGCTTCCCTGATGAAAATCAAATGAACAGGAGGTTTTTTTCTCATTGTTTTCAGTAGATACATTAATAAAATTAGGCTTATCTTTGGAAAAGTAAGAATCTGAAGAATGTTGCACAGAGTGGTATTCTGTGATTACAAAATTATTCTGTCAGACTACAGCTTCTTTTGTTCCCCAGCAAGAAATATGTGGTTATTGAATGTTTAAGAAAGCAAAAAGACGCATTTAACATCACAATACACAGAGTTGAAAAATGAAGTTGTCTTTTTCTATAAAACAAATTCTTTCTTGAAGGGTAAGCATGTTCAAAATGCATTTTAGCAATATACATTACCTACAAAATGCATTGTAATACTCTTCTACCTCTAAAACGTAAAGATTCTAATAAACTTATTAATTACTTGGAAAGGTAAGTGCTGGTATTTTACCAAGTCTTCTTGTAGAACATGGGGAGATTTAAAATGTGTTTTAAAGAGTACCCACATCAACGTAATTTTTCTGGTTAAAGTGGTGATTGTACCTAAAACTGTTTAGAATTTACTCTTCTTTTTGTCCTCCCCTACTTTTAATGAAATCTGCAGTTGGTGGGCAGAAGTTGTATGTGAGACTTTTTCAACGCAAGCTGAACTGGTTAAAGGTGAACAAAATAGAGTATGGGGAGATAAGTGTGGATTTGTCACCAGTGATTGAAGAACTGGCTAAAGCCAGATTTCTACAAACAGGTAAGGCCAGCATTAATGAACACCTAAAATGCTACAAATAATATCTACAGTTGTGTCATGTTAGAGTTCAATGCACTACGTGCTTGTCCGTGCCTTGGGAAGAGAACAGAGGAGCAGAATAAAGGCTTCAGGCAGATGAGTGGTCTTGTGAAAATACAAATACTGCAAATCAGATAATAGAGAAGACCAGTTTTTCTGAACAGCATTTTTTTGGTAACTCAACAGAATTTTTTAACCGTTGCTGTTTTGAAGTTGTAAAGGGTGTTCTTTTTCTGATTATTCCATTCCTTCAAAGTAGACCTGTGAAAAGGTCCAGAAGAAGATCCAGAAGAATTCCAGGGTGAACCAGAGAGCACTGATAATACATTTTTGAAGAACCTAAACCATTAGATTAGTGCTAGGTTGTATGAATGTACTGTGAGCTGTTGCTTCAGTGTGTGTGTATAACAGAGAATGAATACATGTGGATAATTTCACTTTTAGAATCTGAATTGGAAGACCTGTGTGAAGGGTTGGATTTGCTTTCAGCCCCTGAGCTAAAAACACTGGCAAAAATCTTTCACTTGCCAAACCCAAATGGTCAGAAACAGCAACTTGTGGATGATTTCCTGAAGTTGTCAAAGCAGCGCTCAGTCTTCAGCAGGAGTCGGGCTGGTATTGGGACAGTGATTTTAAGAAGGTAAATGTTTGCAGTTAAATTTTGCAGGTGAATGTAAGCTGTGCTTCAAATTACTGAAAGCTAGATGCCTTTTCAAGAGAGAAATGTGTTTAGTAAATTTATTAATAAAAAAGGGCAGCATTACATTTCAATTCACAGTGAGTCAAAGAGAAGGACAAATACTAGACCGTATAATCTCTCTGCTTCTTTCAAGGAAAACCAAATCTATGCATTAATTGGCTTGAAAAAAAATTATTCTCATACTTCATTCAGTGTATTTTAGTTTTTACAAGTGATGGTAAAAACCATTTGTTATAATAATTTTATTTGTCCTTCTAGGGTGAAAGACTTGGCTGGAAAATGTGTCAGGGTGTGTAAAGGCCCTCGGGCTGTCTTTTCCCGAGTTCTGCTGCTGTTTGCACTGCCTGAGTCACTGGAGGAGGAAGAAACAGGCAGTGCTGGGCAAGGCCTGCTCTCCACAGTCCTGAGGGCAAACATGGGGCATATGGTGTTCCCCAGTTACACAGTGAACAGGAAAACACAGGTCTTCCAGGACAGAGAGGATCTCATCAGGTAGGGAGAGCTGTGGTAGCTTAGAAATCTGTTCGTTTCTAGAAAAGCTTTACTGTAGCACTTGTGCAGGCAAATAAGAACTCAGATGTAGAACTCCAGATGTAAATATGTTAGAAGTGTTAATTTTGCAATGATTTTAAATACATTTTTGTATTGAGGTAGGACTTGTAATTCACAATGGCTTGCATTTGAGCCAAAATAGCATATTTATTTGCATCAGGATCATCTGATGAAAGCTGTTTCTTCATTTAGTGTGCTGATTCTGAGCTAAACAAAAATTATATTCTCTAGCATTAAGGAAGTTTAAACATAATGCGTCCTGCTAGTTTAAACTCTGCTAATCCTACAAGATTAAGAATAAAGATAGCTGCATGGTTCAATGTCCTTGGAGACTGGAAGGGAAAAAATTTATTTCTTTCAACTGTAGATGCTTTTTAAGCGTAATACAGTTGTGGTCTTTTACGACAGGTATGCAACTGCTGTTCATCTGTCAAATGATGTAGCCACTGCAATGGTAAATGGGAACTGGGAAGAAGCTCATCAGCTGTATTTGTGTGCTAAAGAAGCCTGGAGTGAACTGAAAAATCACCCCTCTTTGAGGTAGTGAACTGGAAACTGGCCTAGTGTTCAGAGGAAACTATTAAATGTATTATCTTACCTTGGGTACTTTTCCTTTTGAGAGAGCCTTGTCAACTAGTGATGTTATTTGAGCCTGATAAAGCTGGAGTCTTCAATGTTCTTGAAAGCTTGGAACTTCCTGTTTGTTTAGCTTTTAAGTTATAATATGAAAAGACCTTTTTTATAAAATCTTGGGAAAGAGTTGGTAGGCATGGATAAAGCACTAAAACAGTTCTGTTCTCTGTGCCAGTGCAGCAGAACAAGAGCCTTATTATTCCCTTGTCATAGGTTTTTTTTATGGCTTTCTAACTAACGGCAATAAGCAGAAATTAAAATTGACTGTGAACAAAAGGATGTTGCAAATGTTGTGGGAAAACATGCTGGGTTATTCATGTCTTTAGATTTCCAAGTGGGTGTTGCTCAGGAAATGTTACTAGATATCTGAGACCTGAAATAACATGTATTGGTTTTGAAGCATTCTTCATCAGTTTTTCTTTTAATTATTTTGTTTTCTGCCTTAATCATATGCCACAAGTTAAAGCCTTATGTTTGGCATTACATTAAATTCCATGGCAACTGATTTAAAATAATATTCATAAATGGTCATTTAGAAGTCTGTTCCATTTTACACTGAAGAGAGTGGGAAAATCTCTTTTGATTTTAGTAAGACATTCAAAAGACTTTGTCCTGAAGCATAGAGGTGCTTACTGAAAAGATGTTAATCTTCTTTTATGGCAGGAAATTCCTTTTCTAGACTTTTCCTTTTGTTCACCTTTGTTTCTGAAGTTAAACTTCTGACTTATGAGAATGAGTTGACAGTAACAAAATATAATGTAATAAGTTACTGTTTTGCATCTGTTGTAAAACTGATAAACTGATAATTGCACGAGTGTTGAAACTAAAATATGCTGTGCAAATGCAGCTTGCACCTGCCCCCTAAGCCAAACTATTACCTAACCTTTGGGTTCTTGACTTCGCAGCTGGGATACTCATTTCAGAACAATTTGGATATATAAGGCATTTAATTTTTGTAAATGCTTTAGGTAGAAGTAGTCTTAGTAAAATAATTTTATTAATTTAAAGTGCTGTAATTAAATTGATCTGGGCTGCTCTTATTTTTCAGCTATCACAGAGTTCTACCTGATTACCTGCGGCGTTTCACAGTTGGCTGGGTGTACACGAGAATCCTTTCTCACGGAGTTGAAATTCTGCAGAGACTTCACAAGTACAAGGTAGAGTGGTGAAGTGAATAGGAATATGTGTTTAATGTAGCATTGTACATCAATTTACATTTCTGATGTGGCTGGAAATTGGCGGTAATGTTTGCCAGGGCTGGCTGCAGTTCTAGTAACAGGTTAATTTTAAGGGAAAAGAGCCCTTTTTATGTGATACTTTAGAAAGTTTTAGATGGTTTTGATTTCTGCTTATGCTTTGAAGATTTACCATGTGTAATGCACCGTAAGACTATTGCTGAGATATGCTTGTTTCATTATTTAATGATACCAGTGTTTCACTAGATTTAGCTATTGCTTTTAAATAAGAAAAAGCTTGAAAGAGAGGTCTTCTATGAAATCCCTGTCTCTTCCTTAGGGGCTAACATCTCCAAAGGCCTCTGACTTACATATTAAAACAAATCAGATTATTCTGAAAAAGGCTTCACCTCTGCAAAAAGTCAACAAGTAATACCTAGATATTTTTCATATACAATAAGGGATACAGAAAGGACAAAAATACTAGTTTTCTAGCAGCTAACCTTTAAGTTTACATAAAAATATCTCTATTCTAGAGTTTTTAAGATACACATATGGATCTGAAACAGGTGTATTGGGTAGTGGAGTAAAAAGCAAGTTTGGATTGTCCAGAGACAAAGTTTTTACAGTATTCATTAATTAGAAGGGAAAATGATGAGCTAACTTGGTTTTGTAACCCAATTAATAAAGGTACAATCCTATTGCTACAGGAAGCAGTGCAGCAGCTGCAGAGCCTCCTGGCCCAGGATGTGTATTGTGCTGACAGCAGAGGGAGATGGTGGGATCGGCTGGCTCTGAATTTACATCAGCACCTGAAAAACGCTAAGAAGGTATCTTCACAACTGCTGCTGGAAAACTGCAAACACTGCAGGCATTGTCTGAAAACATTTTAAAAAAAATTTTCTAATGGAAAGAAGAGTGCAGTAGAGTCTCCTAAAAATGCAGATATTGGTAGGAATCCCAAGTTCAGACAAGCAGTTTCTCCCGAGAAAATGAATACACTTCCTTAGTCTCACACTGATCAGTAGAAATGAAGAGGATTTTTTTTTACTGTACTAGTGTAAATTTGAATCCAGAAGCCTCCTTGTGCAAAATGTTACTCTTTGGTTAGAACTTCACTACATCAGGTGGCCCAACAAGGTGACCCTGTCCTGTATGCTCACTTTTACACTCACATGTTTGTGCTCATTACATCAACTGCCCTTGAACAGAGATGTGCCCAGGTCTCTGTAAATTGCTGTTTGTCCCTTGCTGTTTGCAGTCTGTTGGGTGCATCCAGAGGGGGCTGGCAGACAGGTGTCAGTAAATTTCTGTTTGTCCCTTGCGGTTTACAGGCCGTTGGGTGCATCCAGGGGGGGCTGGCAGCAGGTCTTTGTAATTTGCTGTTTGTCCCTTGCTGTTTGCAGTCTGTTGGGTGCATCCAGAGGGGGCTGGCAGACAGGTGTCAGTAAATTTCTGGTTTTCCCTTGCTGTTTGCAGGCTGTTGGGTGCATCCGGAGGGGGCTGGCAGACCCTGCCGTGCGCACCGGGCACCGCCTGTCCCTGTGCCAGCGCGCCCTGCGCATCCGAGACTCCCCCAGCTGCCGGCAGCTCCGGGGGCTGCTCCAGGACCTGCCCGTGCTCCCTGTGCAGGATGTCACGCACGTAAGGGAGCAGCAACTCAGAGCTCTTTTCACTTCTGACAAGGGAAAATAATCTGGGAGACTTGTTACGTGCTGTGCACCAGCCTCTGAGTGATGTGCTGCAGGAAAAGGAATACAAATGTGTTTCTAAAACAAAAGCCTCTTGTAATCGAATGCTTCTACATTGGTCAGCTTCTTGTCTGAACTTAGTCAGCTGTACACTGATCTAATTTGCATTGCTTTATATGTGTTATGGATGTGATCAGCCATAAACTCCAGTAATTTATCAGTAAGACCCTCAGAGCCTCTCTGTCTGAAGAGTCTGATCAGATCAGTGCATTGCCTCTGGTGGCTGCAGGCCAAGTGTTCTGTGTGCTAGAAAAAGTAACAGTAACCATAGCATGTTGTCAGCATTAGATTAATGGCAAAAAAAAAAAAAGTCAGTGTTCTTTTAGGAACCTTTGGGAGTTATGCACTCTAAATATTCAGAGTGGTGCACTTGCATCGTATTAGAATGGATTTTAAAAAAATCTTTCTTTTCCATACCATTGTAAAAACAATTCTATCTGGGCAAAATCAGGGCAGAGCCTCGCTTGCTCTCTCAGCCTCCTCACCAGATGCAGCCCTTCTTTGTCTCACTCCAGAGTCTGTCTCCTCAGTCTTCTGTATTTTTGCTCCTGCATATAGAAAGGCTACATTCCCATCTGCTCAGCATTTTTACTAGACATTTGTCTTCTGAAAAATGTGCCAGTTTATAAAAGCTAAACAGGATGATTTCACAGGAATGGCAGGTTAAATTTTATTCAGCTGATTTTTGGAAACAAATCTAGTTCTGATTTTAAGAAAACTGAAAAGGGGGTTTTGGGCTAAAGCTTTTTAAACGTGATGCTGGAAAGTAACCAAATGTTTTAATATGTTCAGGTTACAATCAGTGGAAAGATGTGTCCTCAGACAGGAATGGGAAAATCTGTGTTTCTCATAGAGGATGTTGGTGATGGAGAAGGAGGTGAAGACTGCAGTGTATCCACAGTGATGTGCTCAGTTGAGGAGCTGGCATTAACTCATTACAGAAGGGATGGCTTCGATCAGGGTAACAGTACTGTTGGTTTGGGGATATTTTGCAGTAAAATAGCTGTGGGAGTAAAGAAACTATTTACTAATCAGTTTACTTAATAGACCAGTTTTAGATGGTTTCATTAGACCAATTTTTAGGCTGATTCTGTTTCCTTCCCAAACACCTGTAATACATCATTTCCTTACCAAAGTGCTCTAACATGTATTTTCAACTTGACCTGCTTCCTGGTCTTTAATGATTTGCTGCCTTCATTTACCAAAGGTGGTTTTGAAATATATTAGGAAAAACCCCACAGTTTTTTCTTCATCTACACAGAAAAACACTTACTTTGCCTTTCTTACCATTGAACAGCTAAGGGTAAAACAGTTTAGGGTAAAATGCTAGCATTATCATTTAAGGGAGTGTCACCAAGGAAATGTAAACCTCCACTGATTTTTGGTACTAGATGACTGAAAACAGTGTATACCAATAGCATGACACTGCAGGTTTTTTGAAAAGGGTCTATTAGTAGTTGTTGATGTATTTTTACAGCTTAGGAGCTGTGAAAAGCCATTGACAAATAAGAATATATAGATCTGTTTTACAGGAAAAAAGCAAAATACAAAAAGGTATGCAGGTTATTTTTAAAGATAAAATTTGTATATTTCTATAAAATACATATTTTAATATAGTTTTTTTTTTTTATTGAGACATTCCCAAATACTATTGCAGCCAAAGTGACCATATCAGAAAAGGGTAAATAGGAAGGGGACAATATTTAGAATTTGGGAGAATTGTGCCGAAATCCCCACTCAGGTCCTCACTCCCACCCACTCACCATTAGTCTTCTTGGCTCAGTACAGTTTTAAGCACACAGTGGCCATGTGTGATTTAGTGATGATCCAGACTGCCCATTCCAGCTCCCTGCACACACCCCAGCACACACCTGCTCACTCTCTCACGTGTGATGCGTCATCCATGGATAATACATACATACTACACATTATGTGGTATATAATAACATATATATTCTGGGATCTGTATGTATGAAGTAACATTACTTATACTACTGTAGATGATATATTGTACTAACAGACTAATAATAAACATACATCACAGGGTGCCTGAGGTTTACAGGGAGCTCTGGGCGTCACCTTGTCCAACCCTCAGCTCAAGAGCCCACTCTCCCAGACCATGTCCAGCTTTTGAGTGTCCCCAAGGAGGGTGGCTCCACAGCCTCTCTGGGCAGCTTGTGCCCCTGCTTCATCACTTTCACGGTGCAAAAGTGCTTCCTTATGTTTGCATATATACACACATATATATTCATAGATATATATGTCTCCCTATGTTCATACATGTATATATAGATGTTCACAGAATCACAGAAACACGGAATGGTTCAGGTTGGAAGGGCTCACAGTGGAGTCATCCGGTCCAACCTCCCTGCTTAAGCAGAGTCACTCCAGAGCACCTGGCACAGGATTGCTGTGGAATATCTCCAGTAAGGCAGACTCCACAGCCTCTGCACGGCCCGTTCCAGTGCACAGCACTTCATTGTAGGAGGCAGTCAGGTTCATCAGGCATTATTAGCTGTAGTGAATCCATGCTGACACCCATGATCACCTTCTTGTCGTCCATGGGATAGGGATGGCCCCCAGCATGAGGCACTCCGTCACCTTTCCAGGGAGTGAGGTGAGGCTGAGTGGCCAGGAGTTCCCTGGGTCCTCCTTTCCCTTTCTGAAGAATGGGATGACATTTGCTTTCTTCTGGCATCTCTCCTGATTGCCACCACCTTCCAAAGATGGTGGTGAGTGGCCTCACTGTGGTGTCTGCCTGCTCTCAGCACTTCTGTGTGCATCTCCTCAGGGCCCATGGGCTCGTGGATGTCACCTTTGCCTTGGTGTTCTCTAAGCCAGTCCTGAACCAAGGGAAGGCCTTCCAGCATTCCTTTCCCTGGGTCTCCTGGGTCAGGGATCCCTGAGAGCTGGTCTGGGCAGTGAAGACCAATGCAAGGAAGGTGTTCCAGAGCCCTGCCCTGTGTGTCCCCTGTAACCAGGGCCCCCCTCCATTAAGCAGCAGGCCCACATTAGCCTGAGTGAGTTTTCCTTTTGGTGCTGAGGTATTTGAAGAAGCCCTCCTTGGCGTCCTTGACACGTTGTTTTGACATGTGTGTATGAATATACATATACATACATAGGAGCACATGTATACATGCATGAACACATGTATGTGCATATATATAGATATATTTATATACACACATAGTGAGCATAGGTTTGCACATACGTGTATGAATATATATATATGTGTGTACAAAAGGAAACTTTTTTTGCTCTCTGAGTGGGACCAAGCACAGGTTGCACAGAGAGGTTGTGGAGAGTGTGGGTGTATATGTGTTCATATCAATTAGAGATATATGTTTACATATATAGGTGTATAAACATATCTAAGGCATAATGTTTACAATGTGTATGGATGTTCATACATATGTTAAATATAATTTAGATAATATTACATGCTATAAAAACACTGTAATAAATAATTATAAATATAATATGTACAATAAAATAGTACAGCTATATAGAATAGTATTTTATGCAATATGCAAGACCTAATTATATACACTAAATATATATTGTTGTTTTAATATAGTACTTATTATTAGTCATATTGTATCTTTTTTAATGTCAAAAAAGTGTATTTAAAATTGTTGGAGTTAGCCCAGTAAGCCTTGTGGGGGCCAGGGCAGGCATGGAAGCTGTGCTGCAGCTGAAGGCCCTGGCCTGGGAGCAGCAGGCTTGGGGAATGGGGCAGGAATGAGCTGCATTTACAGCTGCAGTGGAAGGGAATGTGTGCTGACAGCAGCTGGCAATGAACCTGAACATGGCATGTTTCTGCTTTGGGTCATGATGGCTCTACTTCTTCATATGAGATTGCTGTAGAAATTAATGTTTCCATTTTTATTAAATTCTGTCCTTTAGGTATTCATGGGGAAGGCTCAACGTTTATTACACTCTATGGGATTCTAATGTGGGATATCATTTTCATGGATGACATACCTGACGTGTTCAGAAATTCCTATCAGGTAATTTTGAAAGGCTTTCTTTGGTTAATTTATTTGCCCATTGCTGTAGACTCAGTAACCATGTAAAATCTTATTTGGAATTAGATGAACGTTTTTATTCTGAGGGACTTTCCAGACAGATCTTGGTGTTTCCTTCATTTTATTATTTGTTATATTAGGTTTATTACCAAGGGCCTCCTCAGCAACCAATTGCTGTGTCAGACTGGATTCAGTTAGAGGGTGGGATTGGTCTGGCTCAATGCTTGTGTCCTGTAGCTGAGCTCACTGGGCGAGGTATCCTTTATGCTCAGTGGAGAAACACTGCTATGCCAGAAACTTGTTCCTCTTGTCTGAAGATGACACATTCCATTGGAAAAAAAAAAATCTGTTTCTTTTCAATAGCCTTATTTTTAAACTCGGGTTTGTTAACACCCNNNNCACCCCACCATTTTTTGGGGATCATCTCTCCTTTTTGACAACGAACCAAGCAAGCAAACAACATTACACTGCGCTCTCCAATAGCTCCCTGTAACACCCTAAGGTCAATGATTCCAGGTAAACTTGTGGCTTTATTTTTCTTCACCATCTGAAGGAGAAGTCCTTGTGGCTGAGCTGAAAACCACCAGGCTCACAGGCAGGACAGGAAGGGGACAGCTCTAACTCCAAAGGCCATACAAAACTGAAGTGGAATTCACACAAATAGCTCCTCCTGTTGTCCTTATTAAAGCAGAGCAAAGCTATCATGGTCCTCAGGCATAAACAATGATGAGCTGACAGCTCACACCTGATTCTCTGAGTCATTCCTAGGCTGTGTATTTGTGGGATTACGTGTGGCAGCTGTTTGTGTAAGGCTTTTTTCTAAGCACTCTGCATTTGCTTTTGAAAAACCGCCTGGGTTTTGGGCCCTGCCTGTTCAGCAGCCGTCCAAGCTGAATTGCTGCAGGGGCTTTTTACACGCTGTGCTGCGTGTTCAACGTGTTCAACGCTGTCCTGGGACTCTTCCTGCGGGCCTGGAGGGTCTGCCCCAGCTTTGTTCTTTCACCTCAAACTGCTCACTGGGCCTGATCCCGATTCCAGACCCCACCTGGAACGTTACTGCCCAGAGCGCTGAGAATGCAGGAGTTCTTTGTCTGTTAAAGGAAACCTCTGTCTAGAGGTCAAAACAACAGAGAAGAGGCTGAGATGTGGCCAGTGTTTGCTGCACTGGCATTGGGTGTTAAAACATACGCAAATTTTTCCCCTTTAATAAATATTTATGTGGTAGACATGTTCAAGATAAATCAGCTCAGTGTCTGAGTGACTTTGTAGTTAAGAAAAATATGAAGTAGGACATCGTCATTCTGGGAATAGCTGCTGTGCTGGCAGTTCCTCAGAGCTGTATTTACCTTTTCATCCAGACATTCCCCCTGGATTTATACACTGACAGCTTCTATGAGAGCAGGAGGGCTGTCATCGAGGCCAGACTCCAGCAGCTTCACACAGCTTCCTCAGAGACACTGGCAAAGTTAGTTGCTGATGTCTGGACCGCTCAGGAGGGAAAAGCAGCAGCCCTGGTTAATTGGGGACGGTTTATTTCCCTCCAGCAAGTCCAGGTAAGTAGCTGTTGTCCAGCATGGGCACACCAATTAGGCCTGACATTCAATTACACCTGGCCCTAGTGTGCTCACAGGCTGTATTGAGGCCCTGAGCCATGGCAGATGGAGAGTTGTGGGAGGGAGGAATTGGGATTAGGGAGACTTGTGCTGAAGTCCCTGCACGGGTAGTGTTACAATTTTCTCTTAGGGTCACTTTTCCTGCAGCAGTAGCTGGGAACACAGCAGGAAATCTGTGTAAAAAACATCTACTTAGATTTCTTGTTACACAAGACTAAATAAGGAGCTGAGCTGGGCCAGCCAGTATTCTTGTGATGGTTGGGAAATGGTTCTGCAGGAAATTAAAACCAACCCCAACCAACTCGGAGACCTTCTCTTGCAGAGCCTGGTCTCTTGCCTTGGAGGGACGTTCCTGAGTGGTGTTTTCCGGCGGCTTTCCCAGGACCTGCGGCACTGCCGGGGGGGGCTGCCCGACCTGCTCGTGTGGCGCTCCCACAGCCAGCGCTTCAAGGTGTGTGGGGAGCACGGGATACTCAGAACTCAGTTACCTTCCCTCGCGTGGAACCTTGCCCTTGTCAGCCCACACAAACTGTAATTTCCTGTTGTGGTGGTGGAGTCTGACCTGCGGCTCGGCTGCCCAGCCCCCACGGAGCAGGGGGTGATTATCTGCTCCTTCAGCAGCCGTGCTGGAGCTTTTATGGGCCTAGGGAGAACCAGCCACGATCAACGCTGGCTAATGTTGGTGTAGAATAGGTCTTGTAAAGCACCTGCTACCAATCAGCCACACATTCTGACTGTTAGCAGAGCTTCTACTGGCACAACTTGGACAAAATCTGGACTATTTGAGTCTACAACAACTGTGTCTGTGGCTGCTACAGAAATTGAGTAAACAGTCATGGATGGTGCCTTGCATGGTAGTGCAATAGCTACTAGAAAACTATTGGGCATCTCATCTGTTGGAGCAATCTGTTACGTGTTTGTCATACAGACCTGGGTAGCAGAATTTAGTTCTCTAGAACACCTGAATAAGTTGCTGTCAGTATCAGCTGAAACAGGTGAGGGTGCAATCAACTTTTCAGTAAGAGAGATCTTCATTCACCAGGGCCTCCGTCTGTATTTTGGTGGATTTTTACTATATAAAATGTCATTCTCTTACAGTTAAATTTTGAAATATGGAGTAATAATTTAGCACCCACTGGACCTTCCATTGTGCTAAAATCTCTATGATTTTTGTTGCAAATAGCAGCCATAAAAAATACTTCTTGTGTGGGAGTTAATGATCCTTCAGGGCACACTGCTAACCATCCCCCTTTCCTTGTAGCTGGTGGAGGTGAAGGGCCCCAACGACCGCCTGTCTCCCAAGCAGATGCTGTGGCTGAGCGAGCTGCACAAGCTGGGGGCTGCAGTGGAGGTTTGCCACGTGCAGGATGTGGGAGGCAAGAGCAAACGCCTCAGCTGACTGAGGTTGGATCATGTGGGTAAACCGGGTGTTCTTAAAGGAACGGGCAGCGCACACGCTATTAAAAAGTTCCTTCTAAAATTCTGGTTTCTTGGAACATTACTGTAGTCCTCTTTAGCACAAAACATTTTAAAATGTAATTTGGGAAGACTTGTTAGTATGATTTACTGCATGTCACTTTGTGTACAGAAGAGCAGAACCCTTCCCTTCTCTCCACAATTCGTGACATTCTATGAGGTGATCTGGCGGGTTTGCCCAGTGAAGAGGATGAGCTGCCTCCTCGCTGGTACCCCCTGAGAACATCTCTACAATACAGAATCTGGGCCCTCTGCTCATTTCCATGGTGCCTGAGTAGGTTCAGTATGTTGGGCAGGTCTCCTTGCAAGATGTGAGTTCAGCCCCTTGCCAGGATTGCCAGGACCAGTGTGGTTCTCTGCCTGTCCCCACTTACTGTTATGTATTTGAATTTTGCACTCGTACATGAACAAATACAGGTGTTCAGTGATGGCAGAGAGTAGAGCATAAAGCTTTAATGCTGTTCTAATGTGCTGCTGTGTATGAAAGGATGATTTATCTGACAGCCCCTTCTGTTGGATCTGTATTACCTGTATAAAGGGAAATACTTCTGGTAGTAGGCAGGAGTTGGTCAGTGCCAAGATGACCACACCCAGTACAGTCAGTTCTGCCCCACATAAATTGATGTGTTTGCTCATTCAGAAATACATCAGTCAATTGGAACTAAAAAGATGAATTCCCTTGTAAGACACCAAAATCCCGTGGGTTTCTCTTAGTTTTAACACACAGCCAACATCATTTCTCTGGAGTCTTCATTCTTATATTAAGTTTCCTGCTATCAGAAATTCTGATTACCATGCAAACCACAGACACTAAAATAGAATATAGCGAGAAATAAGATAATTTGCACATCATTTTTATTAATCATCTTTCTATAGCACAGTGCCCGTGCTATTCTTGGAAAAAACCACACACACGCAATTTTTTTCTGTTAGGGGAAGTGAAAGAAAACCACCCGAAGTTCACTGTGGAAAGGTATGAACTTTTATTGACTCTAATTTACTTCACATTCACAACTCAGCATGAGGATTTTATAATCTTCCTGCCACTGCTACTTTACTCAGTAAATCATTATCAGGCACAAAGGTTTTAGTTTCAGTTGAAATGGTGAACTCTAAACCATCACAGCAACAGCATTAGAAACCTACTGCCTAGAGCAATTTGAGGTACAGATTTCTGTCTCTTGGTTAGAGGCAAATTTAAGATTTCGTCCTTTGCTTAAATACATGTTAGAATTTTTTTGGTTTTAATCTCTTTCCATCTGAGCATAAGCCAAAATGTTTGCCCAGCTTGCTACATTTTCATTAGAACACAAGGCAGTTAATTGATCAGTGGTATTGCAGGCAGGTGCACATGCAGCACACGTGCAGGTCTGGGCACAAACACACACACACACACACACACACACACACACACACACACACACACACACACACACACACACACACAGAGTTCCCAGTGCATTTCTTTTCTGGAGGCAGGACTGTGTGACACAGGCAGGACTGGAGGTGCCACCGCCCTGCCCTGAGCCCCAGGCACTGCACTGGGGGCCAGCAGCCACAGGAGTTCCCCATGTGTGGTACCAGAGCCACCACTCAGCCAGGAATAGCTGCAGCAATGCACATTTCCTACAAACACAAAAGGATGAGCTGCTTGGTAGCTTTTCTACTCTTGCAACATGAGAATGGCATTTAACAGTGTCTTGTTTTAAATGGTGAACAGAAATTAAAATTTGAAGATATGTGTACATATATATACACACACATATATATACACACTTGCATGTCAGTATTCTGTACACAGAAGTTAAAGACACATACTCACACCCCAAAATTGCTTTTGAAAGTTATTAAAAATATTCAGAACAGTCCCTACTGATTTGATAAGGCAACTGTGCAGAGTGGAGAATATTTCAAAATTAACACTTGGAACCTGTCTTTCAGAAGTAAATCAGAAGTATTCAGCTGTTTAACTCAGAGGAGGCAGCAGCACTCACAGGCACACCCTCACTCCCACAGACACAGCAGCTGCTCAGGCTCCTCAGCAAGGCCGTGCCACACAAGGAAGCAGAACCTTGTCTTCAAGTCTCTGAAAGGTAGATCCCTTCCCTTCCTCTCTGCAGGAGGTGCCCCCTCTCAGCCTCTGCTTACCCAGCTCCCTTTTTGGAATGGTATAAAATTGCTTTTTAAGTCTGTTTGGCAAATAGGTATTTCGACAGGTTTTGTTTATTATAAAGGCATATTATTTTTAACCCCCTCCCGTGCTATATATATAAAATACAAAGACCCTCTGCAGCATCTGTACGCATCTTAGAACTGAAATGTAAAAATGTCTGAAATCTCCTTATAAAAGACAATTCTGTTTAAATATAGTACCCATTTTTTCCCCCAAAGGGTACTAGCCTAAACATTTTTTAATTCCACCAGCTGCTTTTGTGGAGTAATTTATTTACACATTTTTGGTACCTTTAAACCAAAGAAGTTATACTTTCGGAAAAAAAAAAAAGACACTATAGTTTTAACTGTCATTTTAAAAGAAAAATAAATTGGTACCAAAAGACACTAAGCACACAGGTTGAGGTCTTTATGTCAAGTATCAGGCCAGGGAAAGCAGTAAGCTAATGGGAAAAGAGGAATGGCAAAAGCAAACTTATACAAACGTTTCAACAATGAACAAGTGAGATGACTGCTCCAGCAAGCTTGGAAATAAACACAACTGGTTTGTGGACCATTTAACATGCTCAGCTCGTCTTGCAGCATAATTAGGCAATTGAGGTGAATACACGTTTTTTCCTCACAAACAGTTGCCCAGGAGCACCTGGCATTGTGTCACATCAACCCATGCCTGCCCACGTGGACACATGCACAGCACATACGCTTCTTTGCATAGGAACAGGGTTTGCAAGTTTGGTTAGGTAAAAAAGGAAGTCCACTCCCTTGACATTGTTCACTTTTGCACTGGCCCTGCCTTGCTCCTCTCTCCAGCCCCAGCAGGGCAAGCATGGCACAGCCTTTGTGGTCAGGGGACAGCCTTGGAGCCAACCCCCACTTTGTGATTTAGGCTGTGCCGAAGATCAGTTTGGTTTTACAAAGATCTCCAAATCCTATCCCTCCCCTTTTTTTTAACTTGAATACACTGTGTATTCCCATCCTGCAGCTTTCTTTTTTCACCACTGAGAGAACTGAGAACAGCTCTGAATCCATCATATAAGGCCTTTGGTGCCCTAAGTGGTGAGGCAACACCTGGATAGAGGCTCAGTGTCAGTTCAACAGCGTTGGTGTTTATACAGAAATAATTTAATATAAAATACAGCCTCGCTGTTCAGAGAGGGCAGCTGACAGGAGCCTTAAGCTACGAGAATGACACATCACTATTTCTCTACCCTTCTGGAATTCTTCACACTCCTGCCTTTCTCCCTGTGAAACTGGAGTCCTTTCTGGAGTGGCACAGCATCCAGGGAGACGTATCATTTAAAAAGGTTTCAGAGCAACACGGAAGCTGCTGCATTAAGCAGAGGGAGGGTGTTAGGTATAATTCCCTCAGGCAGTGCTTGTACATTGCATTGTCCCTATGGATGTATATAAAGAAGGCACCACTCACTGCTCTGCTTCCGGCACCTGTGACTGCAGCCACCTGCACCCCTGGTGGAACTGGCAACATGGAGCCAGTCCTCCTTTCTGGAACCCAGCAGGGCTCAGGTATGAGTTCTGCTGAAAACTACTTCATCCTACAAAAACATCAGGAGAGGGTTGGCAGGGATCGGGGTCTGTGCAGGGATATAATGCTGAGTAGTTGAGGTGCCCCTACAAAAAGGTGAGGATCTTGCGGGACTTACAAACAAGCTTAACCTTAAAGAGGGAAAACCTGCTGTTTCTTCTGGATGCCTGTTGTTTCCAGAAATGGAGAGGGGGAAGCAGGGGATGGAACAAGAACTTGCCACAACAATCTGTTTTAAAAGTTGGGGGATGTCAGGTGCATTAGAGTAATCCTGCTACTGTTTCCTCCCAATTAAAGGCACTTCTAAAGCTACTACAATACCATATCTACAGTAAATGTTTTAAGGTTAACAGTGCATTGTCCTGATGTGGATTTCTATAGTCTAAAGTCAAGCTCACGACAAAGAGCACAAATCTGACTAATTGTTAATGAACATGTTCTGAGGAGAGAAAGAAAAGGGAACAAGCCCTCCCATAGATACACTGCATTAGCACATATGTAAGGTGCTAAGTCATGGAACATTAGTATGTTTGTATCTATGCATGTAAGTATTACTCCTGAAGAGGCAGTCTGATAAAATAGTGTAGTCCCAGATTTCAGCTGTCAGTTCAGCTCCACTGCACTACTTTGGCTTTCCAAGCTGTTTTATCGAAGGGTCGCTTCAGTCACTATCTGGGAAAACTAAGGTATTTCAAGCAGAACCCTCATTAACGACCACACCAAGCCTTTCAATTAGCTAATGAAACACTCTATCACTTGTAATAAGCCAAACCCCCAAGCACAGGAGGAACTGGGGAGCAGAAGCCCCAGCAGATGAGAACTACTGAAGACAAAATTGTGCGATTTGAAGCATGACTTGCCTTGCTTTTAAATATTTGTGCAAATCTTATATAATGTTTGTATATAAAAATTATTACAGCTTTCAATGCCGCATTTAGCAGTGTTAAGTTAGAAAAGACAAAATGATATGCTGTGTTCTTGCCAAACCTTCAAACCTCCACATCACCTCAGTCTTCATTCGCAAGCGTCTCGGTGGATAGCCAGATTTTGGCACCACTTAAAAATTTGCTTAAAGGTGTTCCCAGAATGCTCCGTCTGCATAGGTTCCCTACAGGAGAAAACGGGAATGAGGAGGAGAGAAAGTCTGGGGCACCAGAGGTGTCATTTAAACCATTTGCTCTGAAGTACATCCTGCTTTGATCCAGTTCTGAGCAGTGGCCTTGCAGGGAGGAGTTGCTCTTGCACTGGCGCAGGCTGCGGTTTAACATGTCCACCTCATCCGCCAGCACAGACACCCTGTGGAAAGCGGTGATGGAGCCGCCGTGGCTGATCTGGGCCTCGGGAACCCAGCGGAAGTAGCAGAGTTTCCACAGTTTGATTTGTGTTCCAGAGAGGTGGGGCAGGATGACACCGTGCAAGTCAACAGGCTTTGCAAACCAGTCTCTGAAGTACTGCTCCATGCTGTGGCTCTGCCCCTCCGCTGGCTGGAAAAAGTCCAGCTTCAGTTTTAGTATCAGAGAGTTTCTTCTTGGAAGGAACTCCTGCTCACCGATGATTCCATTTTTTAGTGCTGGGGGGGCACCTCGCAGTGTGGAGCTGTAGTTTTTCTGCAGAAAATAAATACTGGTAATTTGCCAGTTCTGTGTTCATTGGAATAGCAGATTTCCCTGAACTGCCAAGGTGCATCATCCAGAGAAATGCTGTGACCTTTAAATAGTTCTGAGCTTGTGAGTCACTACTGCAGGGCTCACAAGGCAACCGGTGGCCGCTTGCGACCTTTAAAAAGAAATACCTATGTTTTGTAGCAACAAATGATTGACTTATAACCAGTATTTACTGAAAATACCGACAAGACCAGGGGGAAAAAGTAGCCCGTCATCGCTTTTGCAAAGGTGAAATAATGCAAATGTTGGCAGTGACTCAGCTACATCAGAAAATGTCCTAGAACACGAGGCTCAACAACTTACATCTTTACTTCTACAGAAAATCAGTTCTTTAGGCTGTGAAGCCAAGATAATGAAGGCTCCTACTGCTAATCCAAGCTACCCACAGCATCCCCAGCATGACCCCTGAGCGTGAGCACAGCCTCAGGCACAGGCACAGCCCCCACAGCCCCCCCGGGTACCTTGGAGCGCTTGAAGGTGCGCAGGGCCCCGTTGTGCACGCCGGGCACGCTCTTCCCGATGTACAGCGGGTTGTGGAACAGCAGCCGGTCCCGGCTCGAGAACTGGAGAGACCAGTCCCAAACACATGGAAATCTGAGGCCTTTCTCATCACCCAGCTGAATGTTTTTGCTTATAGCAAACTCCTGTGAGAAATTAACATTCAGGCAGATTAAAATCAAAGAAAATGGGCTTATTCATGAGTCTTAAAACCAGCACGTCACTATTGGGCAAAGAGGAGCAGGGGTGTAATTTAGAGGTAGCACAACAGAGCAGCAAGGCAGCTGGAGAAAACAGCTGCTCTGCATTTGTGCAGTTACTTTTCAATTACATTAAATTGTTTGTTGGCTTACTCTTAACCCCCAAACAGGCATTTTGAGAACACGCCAAGAGTCCCTCAATGCTCTGCTTCTTTATAAGGTGTCTACTTACAACTTTAAAGGGAAAATATTTAACAAAGTAAGTAAGTTTCACTTTTATCAGCCATCAAATATTTTCTACACACAGTTCTGATAAGCTCCAGTTTTCAAAAACAAATGTAGGGGTTCAGTTTTCTAAATGCCTCCATTGTGCATTACTATTGGAACTTTATGTAGCATCTCCAACTTTTTCAACTATTTAAACAATTATGTTAAGAGATTTCAAAGTTTGCCTGAAGTGTGAAATTCTATTTATTGCCTGTCATTCTACTTTCTGAGTTCTAGATACAGATTTGCTTCCTAGAGGAGTACAAATAATAATGTAGAGTAGCAACATTTTCCTAGGAGAAAAATGACAAAAGATTCAATAGACTTTCTTCTTGAATAGTTAGTCACTGTCTCTGCAAAGATCACCTGAAAGGACATTCTGATCTTTTTCACCTGGGACCTGAGTACTTTGCCCCAAACAAACTGTGACATTTTGAAAAGCACACAGGAAGCATTTGGCTGGGATGCTGTTATTTCCAGGGGGCAGCTGCAGCCACTGCTACTCACAGTGCTCTCCTTGACTCGCTGGTGGGGGCAGTTGAAGAGGAAGGTGCCGAACAGGGAGATGCGGGCGCTGTCGTACAGGATGGTCAGGTACACCTCAGAGAACTCGAAGGCTGCTGGGTATTGCTCCAGCAGCTGCCAAATGCAGTCAAGGAACATCAAGAACAAAGGAGACTAGGAAAAGAAACACGAAATTATCAGATTTAACATAAGCTTTTCCCAGATCATACCAGTTTCTTTGCAGTTAGAGTATTTGGCTGTCTCATTGGTACATTACTCAACAGGGTAAACTATTTGGAGGCTTGCATTTTTCATGATTCTATGCAACAATTCTATGCAATTTTTCATGATTCTATGTAACACCCCGTATTCCTGGTTAGCCACTTGCTTTCTCAGCACTACCTTTCCACAGCTTCCCCTTCTGTGTAAAAGCACAGTCAGTTCTCTCCTGCGCTCCCCTCATACTCATGCAGCTGCAAAAATGCTTTCTGCAATCTGTATGTCCCTCATAATTCCCAAATTAGTGCTTGTATGAGCCTTCCTTACCACTTGGCCTTGTTTTTACACTGTATTTATGTCCTTGTTTGAAATGACTGGAGAGCTTATGATTCAGCCACATTAATTTCTCTCTACATTTTCTAGCTCTTTTCCATAGCAGCCCATGCATGGCAAAAGTATAAACCATCATTTATGTAAAGCTTTAGGAATATTTTCCCCTCCCCATTTTCTCTCTTCAGTATATCCTTTCCTAGGGCCAAAAGAGCTGCTTTTCATTATTTCCCTCTTGGCATTTCATTTCTTTATCCCTTCATGCATTTTCTCTGCTCGGTGCTCCGTGCCCTCGGTTTATCTGTGGGCTCCACACACTGGGGATATTTCTGTTCTGTGACTCTGGGCACTGTCCCTGAAGAAGGTTCCTAACCTGGCTCCTCTCTGCTTGTACCTGCATTAGCAGCCCCTCCTTTGCCATGAAGAGGCCAAACAAGATGAGCTGGCAGTGCCGGAAGCCAAGCCCTGCACTCCCCCTCTATCTCCTGCCAGCTCCTGTGGCTGCAGGGCTTCTCCAGCAGCTCCCTGCTCTGAGAGCACTGCAGAGTGATAACACCACAGGGATTGGTGAAACAAACAGCAAAACTACCCCTCCAGACACACTCCTCACCTCTTTTCATTTCAATTTGAAACGGGAGCTGTGCTAGTGTTCGTAGCAGTGAGACGCTTTCATGTGTAACACTGAAGTAACATAAAAACCCATTCGATTGCACCTGCTATTTCACTGATTCTCACACAGCTACAGAGGGTAAAGAAAATATGTATCTACCCTGGAAAAAGACTTATTTCCTCTGATCTTATTATAATGAGATTTGAAAGTATTAAAACATACTTTTAGATTTCTGTATGAATAAATGTTTAGGGTGATATCAAGCAGATACTGATGACATGCAAATACAATTCATTTTTACCTCTTTGTCAGATCTCTTTAAGTGGTTACACCTATCTAAAAATTGATATCCTGCCATGACCCATTCCTTCTGTATTAAGCTCTGAAATCCAACAATTGTTCGAAAATAGGGATCCAGCATGACTTGAATGAGAGAAGCAGCAAGGCAGCTCAGGTCCCGTCCCTCTTCCTCTGTGAATAACATACAGAATGTACAGAATATTTAAGGCATAAATGCACATGTACAGAATTATATTTCAAAGAGCAAAAAGGTACAACTAGGTCCAGTGTTTTTCTTATAATTTCCCTTAAAATATACTTTTAGTTGTTTTAATTGTTCTCATAATTAAAAAAAAAAACCAAACTAGAAGAAAAACACATTTTGTTTTTCTTAAACTGAGACTCATACTATAGAAAGGTTTCCTGCAGTATCCAGCACAGCAGCACATTCATCAGGAACACAATACCCACCCAAATGCCTGATACTTAAACCAAGATGTGCTGAGGAGGAGGGTGTTCATGCTGCTAGAAATTTTCAAAGTTTTTCCACCCTGAAGCCATTTTTGGAAGGCCATTATATGGAGAGAGTGGGATATACCAGCCGAACAGCTCTTGTAAAAATTACAGAAATAATTACAGATATGAGCAAGTTTTTCAGTGTCTTTTTCTCTGAAGCACAGACACAACAAGTGGGCACTGTCAATGAAATACTTTTGTCTATAGAGCCTCTAAATTAAACTCAGGATGCTTAGGCAGGGACTATTAACCCAATTAACACAGTACAAAGGTTCACCCTAAGGTTTTGATTCTATCATGATTATCAGAATAAAACCCACAAAGACTCAAAGCAAAATGTTCCTTTGATGCTAAAGACTATACTACAGTTCAGATACATAACAAAATTATTTTCCCTTCTAGTTCCCCAAGTGCCTGAGATATTCAGAAGCCATGGGGTTTATGTATAAAGATTACAGTTGATTTTATTTAAATCTGTTTATCTACATTATCACAGTAATGCTAATAATTACAGCATGCTCTGGGTTGTATTACCTTGTAGAACTACAGAAACGTGCTTGCACTCCATCATATAGACAAGTTCAGCAGAATGCTTAAGAAACACTCTAGACAGGAAAAGAAAGTGATTTAAGAGTTAACAGAAGTTCACACACTACAAGAAAAGAAAATCTGGGTTATCTATATTTACCTAACTTATATATTAAAACAAAAAATCCTTCAAGTGATGCACTGCTTGTTTATAGTGCTGAGTGCTTTGCACATGGCATTGAACATCGTTTTATTGATGGTACCAACCTGACGTACTCCAACCAGCGAGTGTTTTCCAGTGAGGACAGCCACTTCTCTTCAGTCTCATCAAAAGGCTCTGCAACAGGGACAGGAATTACATTGCAGAACAACTTCCAGTAACAGTCCCTGTCAGCCAGGTCGATGGGAATTCACTGCATGTCAGTAAAACCACCCCCAGGAAAGGAGGACAGCCCAGCATACCATTGACACAGAGCTGTTTGAGTTTGATGTGTGCAGCCTGGATTTCCTGGATGTTGGGGAGACACTTGTCCAGGTCAGATTTGTAAACGTCACTTCTCAGGGGATGGCTTCGAGTTATGGCATTACAAATCCTGCAGGAGAAGAATCAGCAGGTTTATTGTTGGAGAGGAAAGAAACAGTCTTCCAAGAAACATGCCACTGTCTTTAACTGCAAACAATTAAGCTCACATAAAACATGCACCTCATTCTAAGAAAGTGTATTAATTCATAATCAGGGCACACATTGCTTATGCTATAAAGCTACCGATTCAAACATTTTTGGTGTCTGCTAATTACAAAACAAAACAATGGAAATGCTGGATCATTAAAACATCACATTTGGGAAATGAAATCTGAGGCTGACTGACAGTTAAATAACTCTATTCCATTTTTAGTTTTCCATCATTTTTAGTAAGACTTACCTATGCTAAATAAACAGAACATATATAAAGTTTATGAAGTCAGGAAATCTGACAGGGTTTCAACTAAAACTCAGAGCTCTAGCCTAACACACAATGCAGGTGTTTGCACTACTACAAAATGTCACCCTACAAATTAAACTAAAGAACAAAAAATACCAAGCTTGTAAACTACCTACACAAGGCACTAAATGTCTTCAGTCTTTCATTAAGGGCAGTGAATGACAAATATTTCACAGAAATGCCATGTTCATTGTGACACTAAATCTATAAAATTGTATTTCCCAATGCCACAAATAAAGGGTTTTTTACTGTCTTGCTAAAGGAGGTAAGAAAATGTCCACTAATGCAAGCTGTATTACAGCAAATCTCATCCTTTTATCAATAAATTCTGTCATCTGAATGATTAGTCCCCTAAAAAATAAACGTACCTTAAAATCTGAAAAGTTATTCAGTATTTGAAACTGGAATGTCCTTGAATAAAAATTGTGCCAGAGCTAGATCCAAAGAACAGTCGCTCCAAAGTTCCCTCACTACAGTGCTGCAGTGTCACACAGGGTGCCCTCCACGGCGACCACTTGTGTCATCCAAGCCCTCTGACTGAAGAGTAACACAACCAATCCTTTACCTCTGATCGATTCTCCGCTGCTGCAATACATCTTTAATGTTGGCCATTCTCACCAGGGCACTCCCGTTGGGGTGATTCCAGGACCATAACTAACATGGGGAAAAAACACAAGAAACAACACAACAATGCAGGTTAGTGCTGTTCTGTACACATTTTTTACTTAACGCTATGCACGGAACTCTTAATTGACATGCACAGCCTCAAGAGGAATCCTGCACAACGACCAGGAGCAGGGCAGGACCAGAACACAGGACACTTACTGGCATTCGCCTCCCGATGAAGGAGTAGGAGTACAGCTTCAGGTCTTGGTCTGCTAAGGAAGAGGGAACCACAAAATATTCTGGAAGGCTTGGGGAAAAAACATGATAAAAAAGGTTACGTTTCCCTGTGTTTTTTACCATCTTGCCTCTTGGTGCAGTGCTGTGTCACCAGCTCAGCCAGGCTGTCCGAGCAGCCCCTGGGCGTGGCTGCCGCTGTCCCATGTGAGGGCTCAGCCACAGCACTGTGCCAAGGACGCCGGTGAGAAACTGCCTGTCCCACAGGGAAGTACAGGAGCACAAAAGCAACAGATGCCAGAACATGACATTTTCTTTAGGAACGAGACATTTCCTTTAGGGACAGGAAACATCCCTTCCTTTAGGGACAAGACTTGCAGCATCTTTCATCTGGGGGCCTCTCCAGAGAGCAGCACAATTAGGAGGTGCAGTGCAGAGCTGGGTGTGGCGGAGGCCGTGGGGGACACAGGACAAGACAGCCCAATTCCCTCCTGCTGCTGTCCCAGGAGACACTTACCAAGTAGAGATCATATAACCTTCATTGACTGAGCACACTCTCCACTCGGAGGCACCTGTCCTTTTGATTTCTCTATCCCAATCCGAGTAAGTTTCAAACAAAGGAGTCTGCTGAGCACTGGCACTGCCGATGCCACCACCACCACCTCCTGGGTCTATGCCATTCACCTTCTTTGCTAGGAAAAGGAAAGTCATCAATTCCCATTAAAAAAAAAAATATATAAAAATCAAACTCTTCACCTTCCTAATTACAAAAATAAGCCATTAGCATCAGGACTAGTATTATCTATATCACCTATTGTTGTATTACAAGAAAGCAGTGATTTAATGACAGCTTGATGACACATGAAGATGTCAATGTATTTTCCCTGCAATTTCAATAAAAAAGCAACATTAACATAACATGTGCTGCATGATAGAAGGCAAGGCATACTAATACTCAGGAACAAATGTTATCTCCAGTCATAGGATTTCATTCTTCAATATGCCAAAGTTTGCAATATTTTAAAAACATGAACCCTTTAATAGGTACCATGTCAAGAAAGCAAAATAAAACTTACAAAATTTCAGGAACTTCATAGACTGCTGTATTAACAGCAAATAAAAGAAATGGAATGCCAGGTTAAAATATGGGGGGGTTCTACATAAATTTATATTTATAGCCACACAAAAAGGTAGCGTATCATTTTGTGTCTAGGGACCAGGAGCTTAGAGAGGCTGTTAATGCACAGAAGGATCTCCTTTGCTGGTCATTCTTTAGGTGCCAAGGGGACAGTCAGCTGTGTCAAAAAGAAATTACATTTTGTTTCTTGACACTTGAAGTACATTTTTAGATGAAAGTGGCATTCATCCCTGTTAGCTCCCCCATGAAAGCTCTGAGCTTTAGCAAGAGCCTGCCCAAAGGAAGCAGAACAGCGTCACGGCTCTGCTGACATCCCAGAACCTGTGTGGTTTCTGCTTTCTGAATCTATCACCGTCATTCTTGCACTGGCACTCTGACTACTTAGGATTTTGAGAAGGAAACAGGACTAAAATCAGACTGAAGTGGTTCTTCAAAGATGGCAAACAGAGAAGTATGATAATTACAAAAAGAGTCAATTTTCCTGTTTCATGGCGGGACATAGAACTATCAAATATAGCCTGAGAAAAAAGCAATGTACACATACACTAGAGCAATGCAGGCTTTTTATGTTCCTCAGGAAGCACAAAGACAGCATTTCACCTTTTACTTTACTGGGAGTAGCAGGGATAGAGAGTCATTAAACAGCACTGGATTTGCAAGAGCAAAGCCAGAGGTCTATGGGACTAACATCAGGGTTCACAACAACAAGAACACCCAACCCAAAGGAATTTCAAACTCTCTTAGGAACTGCAGCATAGCAGAACAACTCTCCTTTGCCATTCTGGTCTGCTGCTCCAGAGGAACATTTTTACCCACCTTATGTAATTCTTCTAGGTATTTTTTCCGTATAGCAAATGGTATTTTAAGGACAGGGTAAAGGCAACTTTGTGACAGACTAACATTTTATTGCAATTTTATCTGCAAATTGGCTTCCTCCCTAGTACTTTATAACAGGAAAATACATGGACCTTAATAACTGCCCAAGCTTTATGAGGGAAGAAATTCCATGTGTAATTATGTGTGCAGCATAATCACATGCACACGTATTCTTGTGCATACACAGGGCAGTCATGGAGGCACCTGCATGAAAAACATGCACTGCTTTGCAACTTTGAAGGCCTGATCTCGTAATTCCACAAGGTTCATATTTTGTAACAGATCAGTGGTTTCCAGTGCCAGCTGCTGAATTAAGCTCTCAGTACCAGCTCTGCAGCAGCAGCAGGTCCTGTGGGGGGCTTGTCACCCTACACCTGATGGCTCTGAGCTGTGTCTTGGCTGGGGAACACTCAGCAGTGACCGCACAGCATTACACTAGAAATCAAGTTCCAAAGGCATCTTTGCAGGCTTACCTAACTGACAAGGTTCAGTTGGAGATTGGCCTTGAGCAGAGAGGGTGTGCTCCAACTCAGCAGGGGTGGTGGAGGTTTTGAGTGGTAAGAACTGCCTAGTAAGCCTCTAGGAAAGAAGGTATGGAGTCCCAAGTTGCACAAATCCTCCTGCAATACCACCAGAAGAGAAACTTATTCCCAAAAGAAGGGCAGGTGAGCAAGCCTGCCTGATGGGACATTCACTGGGTACCCAGAGTACCAAGAGAGACATACAATTAGGAGGATGGAAGCGTGAACTGAGAAATATTCAGTATTCATGCTGGCACAGTTGGGCTTTGTTTCAGACAGGAAAGACATTTCTTTGGATTTTGGCAATTAATGTCTATCCCAATGAATGACTTATAACACAAGTAAGAGACTGGGTGCGCAACAAGCTGATGTTGTTACCTTTGGAGAAAGCCTCAAATGGTTTTTGCCACTGCTTCTGGACAGAAGTCTTACTAAAAATATATATCACAAAATAGGAACAAGCACAATCCAAGTACTTTCATCCTTACCTGGATTATGATATATTTCCCCAACATATTCAAATGCAAAGAGAAGCTGAAGATCTGTTGGCTGAGAATAATGAGCTATTGCAAGGCACACCTAGGAAAGAGACATTTATTACAGTTATTTATATACCTATATAGAAAAAAAAATTATTGCCCTTAATTGCAACAGTGTGAAATATGCAGAGCTGTGAAGAAGCTAAAAATTAGTCTTTTGATATTTTTTTTAAAAAGAAAGAGTAGTAATCAATTTAGCATAAGAACCTAAGAGTGGCCATGCAGGGTCAGTTCAAAAGGTCCAACCTAGCACTCTGTTCTGACTGCAGCCAGCAATCAATGCTTAGGAAAGAGGGGAAAACCACGTAAAAAAACATAATAGAATTTTACCAGGACAACTTTCAACAATTTTCAACTGAATTAACAGTTCAGGCATGTCCTGAACTAAAATCTGCTATCAGTATTTAACAGCATTTGACAGATAGTTCTACTACAAAGTTGTAACTTGGGCCAGGAGGTTTTTCATGTGTGACTTCTCCTTACAAAAATCCCTATTGGTTCTTCCCCTAAGATTATTAAAATTAAGAGTGCAGCACATGATTTAGGATTAGATTCTAGACTTAAAATCCCATCAAGCTTTTCTAATCTCTGTCTCTTTGAATGCAGATATTCACTAATAAATACAAAAGACCTGACAAAAACCCTAACACCTAGAAGAATCAAACTCAGGAAGAAAAAAAATCAAGTAGAGATTGGTGCTGTTATTCAAGTTTCAGGACATGAATGGAGTCTTTAACTTTGTCCTCTTTCCTCAGTATTTGCTTCTGCATTTTACTAAATTGTACCTTTTAACCAAGGACAAAGACATAGTGTAAGCCCACATTTTTACCACCCAAAATTTTTCCTTTCTCTTTTCTTTCTTCCCTTCAACTTTTCATGACTTTCCATATTTAGAAACACATTTACATAATTTATTCAGAGTTTAGGACTTGCGAATAATACTTTTGAAAAACATCCTGTGCATCCAAGGAATTATTTTCTGTTAGTGAAAGAAAGTTTCCTTGTTGTGAAAGACACAGAAGGAAGATTTGCACCAATGAACTGAAGGAAACTGAACAAAGCTCGAGGGCTCACTTATGCTGAGTTCTGCATGGAGAAAGTTGCTGTACTTTTATTTTTTGTATACAACATATATGGTGTTATGGAACCTTTACTGTATTTTTATATACTTTGGCTTTTGATGGGGACATTCCTCATTATTTATAAAACCAGTAATGACAGTAGACTAACTTGAGTTGAAAATGTTTCACAAAAACTCCTCAACAAAAAAATTCCTGTTGAGTCTTAGAACAACGGCTTCTTTAACTGTTCTCCCCACACTTCCAGTTCTACAAAGAAATGCAAAGGAAAATAGAGGACAGAATATTCCAGGGGTGACAACTCCCCAAAAAACACAAACAGTACAAGTGTTGCCAGAAAACAGTCTAGCAGGACTTTCCAAATGAACACTTACAAGCTCATTTCCAGGATTTGATAAAATTTTTAATGACGTAAGTGGAAGTCATGCACATTTTACTAAATCTTGTGATTTCAGTGTACACACCAAAGCTGAAGAAGTCAGCTATTCAACAGTTTGGCCACTTCTAACAGATCATTTTTGGCTACCATTCACAATGAAACAAAATGGAAATCTGTGTATATACACATTTTGACTTCCATTTTTCTATGTAGCTTTCCACTACAGTAATTGATTCTAGCAGAGCTACTCCTCATCTTCATTTATGGAGTGAAAGTTGAAAGCCTTTTACCATGCTGATCTTCTCTCAAGGCTTCAGGACAAACTGCAGGGAAAAAAATCCATTGTGCTGCCAAATAACACAACAGAAATACAGTAAAGACTATTTTTAAAAGCAGCAGCTGAAATCTCTGTCATTTATTTGCCACATTTGAAAAAGAGAGTATGTGTGTGCTGTGTGAAGAGGGATAAAATGGTGCAGGGGAGATAGCAACCATTCAGATCTAGTTCCCCATGAAAACATGAGACCATAGTTGTGCTTTTAAATAAAGCAGGAGCTGGAAGATGCTCTGGGTGTTCCACAGAATAGATGTAACTCACACCAGGTATTGCATGGATGAAACAGTCCACCCATGGGTTCAGGACCTCTATTTCTCTTACTTTAAAAAGTTTCTCTTATTTTTAAAAAGTGATAGCGTTACCCTGCTACTGTCTCTATCTTCACATTTTAGAAAACTTCCACTCACAGATATGCTAAGCAAGTACTAAAGACATACTAATTTTCTGTTTATTCCTCAGTAAGTCCCTATAATAGCTTTATTGTCTCAGACATTCAGAAGACAAGCACATTCCACAGACCTCAGCAGATTATGGCCATAAGTAGAACGCTTTCAAATTGGAAGACAAACATGTTTTACAGGAAGCGTTCTCATATCAAACTCAAAAATGTTTGGTACTCTTGCCAATTTACAATTGTGTAAAGTTGAAGACATTTAGGCTCAGAAAAATATCAAGAGAATAGGCTGCTTGTTGGAAAGTTCATTTATTAAAAGCAGTAAACATAATGGCTGTAGTTATTTCATAGCACAAAAGCCATTTCCCTATGTCAGTGTCCCCTGTTCAACCCCTATCTGAGAAAAATAAATGATACTTTCAGGGCACACCCTCCTCTTCAACAGGAATTTTACCAAGGGCAAGAGCTTCAAAGCGTTGCTAATGATCTTGCAGAAGAGTTGTGAACAGCAACATTTCAGATGTGCAAAGTTAGCATAGCCCTGCATTTCCCCTCCTTCCTTAAGCCAGGCTAACCGGCTTATCTCTGGAAAAACACTGTTTTCCCTTGCTACTGCAATTCCTATTCCAAGCAGACACCTGTAGTAGAAAGTCACACAAGCAAGACTAGATCAAGTCCCACAGACATATTTTGTTAATTTTCCTAGGCTGGAAAACCTATGGGGAAAACAAGCATTCAACACTAAGAGAATTATTAAAATTCATCTCTATTTTTTAAAATACCTTTTACCTTTGGCCAGGGAAGTTGTGGCTGCCCCACCCCTGGAAGTGTTCAAGGCCAGGATGGGGCTTTGAAAAGCCTGGTGTAGTGGAAGGTGTCCCTGCCTACGCAGGGGGGTGGAATGGGATGGGCTTTAAGGGCCCTTCCAACCGAAACCATTCTGATTCTGTGGTTCTGTAAGTTTACTTCTAAAAAAGTAAACTAAACTTCACCCCCTCCAAAGATCATCACGACAATATCTTATGCATTCCCAGTGTCTTGAAACATTACCGGTTTTGTGATCTGTATAAACAATTAGAACAAGGTAATAGAGTTGGAGAGGCAGGGGGAACACATTAAAAAGGGTCAGGACCATTTGTCCAAAACTCTTAAGTGTTTCATATTATTGTTCATAACAATTAGGGAAAAAAAATGTTCCCCTCCATCCCAAGTGTTATGATGTAGGAAAGGCTACTTTTGATTGCACCAGAAACAAGATTTGAGATAAAAAACTTTCCTTCTGCTTTGACTGAGCATGTGATTCTGAAACTGCTCTCATACTCATTCAAAAAAGCTTCCTGAAGGAAAAGAACTGAGGGAGTTGCAGAAGAGAAAGGGATGAGAAAATGGAGATACCCTCATAGAGGCACAGGGTGTGTGCCACACTGGGGCACTGCCAAGATTCACGTGCATGGTGAGGCAGCACCCTGGCCATCACCTCACAGCCAGAAGATCTGCAGCCTGACCTTTTCATACATTTTATTTTCTCAGTCTAATGTCAACTACTTCAGTGCCTCAAAACCAGCAGGAGTTTTCAGTTTGACTGTTTGCTGTCTTTTTTGGAACAAAATAATTCCTTTCCTCTAAGGAGTGTGAAATGCTGCTTTTTTTTGCACTGCCTAACTTAAGACTTCCCCAACTTGCTTACCCTTGCTTCCCCATCCTCCGCTTCCTCCCACACCCATCTGGCTTTCCTTCCTTTGGAGACTCTATCGCTGTATTTTAGAGACAAAACAAAATTAAACTGCTAAACAGTGGTGAGTGCAAATTTCCATTCCTTCTATTTTTCTTTAATGCTTGTTTCCCAAATAAATATCCAGTAATAAAAATGAGGAAGAAAACATTTACCTGGCTGACTAATGCTGAGACAGAATTTTATTAGCATATATTGGCTGCAACAAGTGTTGAGGGTATTTTTCTAATAGAATTGATTTTTAAGTTTCTCCATAATAATTTACCCGAAAATAAATGAATGTGTTCTCACAATATTTCTGCTTAAAGGCAAAGGAAAACACCTCTGAAAGTTCTGCCAACATTACCATGTGTCAAATCTGTCAGATTGTCCACATCAGAAGCCTGCTTTCAAACTGGGATCCTTCTTTTCACAGCATCCAAAGAGATCCTTGGAAAGAGGATCTGTCCAAGATCTCAAAGAGAGACTCAGAATAATCTCTATTCTAGGAAAGCGACTTAATTAGTTAATTAGTTATTGTCCCTTATGCCCTGTTCAGCAAATAGAGACACGTCCTTAGGAACAGATTACACTCTCTCAGCCAACACCAATTTATGTCACTGAATGCTGATGAGTATTTCCAGTACGTGCAAGAAACTATGCATGAAACAAATTACTTAACTGCATAAAGTTAGCATCTGTTCTTCTTCTAACTATTCCATATCTTTAAAGCTCAATTTTAAACATTAATTACCATGTGTATTGTTTTAATACAACTATTGCTCCAAACAGAACATTTGCCATCATCTGGAAACAAGTAGAGACATTTATACTCCTGTATTTTGAAATGTATATTTTAGTATGTAGATATTTTGTTTTGACCTACCAGTGCTTTATTTACAGAGTCCTACTCCTGTGTATTACTAGGATGACATTTAATTACAGTCTGATCTAATCTTGGCAACTCTGAAGAGAAAGGTGGCCCAGGTGATAATGAATCCAGAGCCCTGGATTCCATGGTCAGTCCTCTCCCACAGCATTCTCCCAGTCACAGGGCAATGCACCCTCAGCCCAAGAGCAGGATTCCCCTCACATCAGAACTCAGTTATACTGTAAGTCTTGGACTTTTCTATGTAAACTATGTACACACTGTTATTTCCAAGTACACAGCTACCAAAATTTTCTTGTACAAACAGCTGGATGTAAATATAGATTAAAGAGGCCCTTCAGAACTTTAAGGAAGCCTGGCTGCTGTTTTGTTTTTAAACATCAGGACAACCTTGCTAAGACGTACTACCTGAAGGGCAGGAAGAGAAACCAGATAATATCTTTCAATACTGTAGTGTCAGCATGCCATCTAAATGTCAAAAAGAACAAAACAACTCCATTCAATATGCTGTGTAAGACCACTCTAGATGTGTGCACCAGCATCCCAAAATAATTTAAGCAAAATCCTGATAAAGGAAAATTGATCTAAGGACCTCATGGTTTTATACATTTATATTTTATTACGGAAGCATTAGATTAGATTAGCTGAACCTGATCTCCTCTCAGTAAAAGTGCTTTTGTGCTACACCCACACAAAGCTGCAGTAACCTACTGGATGCATTGAAACTGCAACAGTAACCACACAGCTGATATTTGCACAAGTTTTCTTCCTCTCCTCTACTGAGCACATTCGGGTGTTTGAAATGGGAGTTGTTACACTTTTGGTCACCATCAGCACCATCTCCATAGCTACACACGCTCTGGTCCTCTATACCTAGCTGTTCTTCCTATCAGAAGAAACCACCTAAGACCATGTAATTATAAAAGCCTAATGTAAGGGCCTTCATAAAAGGGTTTCACTCTTTGTTCTTGCATAAGAAAATGCAGCACAGAGTGTTAATGAGATACTGACTTTATGCTCTCCTCCTCCAGGCTAATCACTCTGCTTTGCTGTGACAGCCAATTAGAAACAGTTGCTGTAAGGATATTGCAGGAGACGCTGTGCAAGGGAATGACTGCTGAAAGATTGCCAAACGTGGAAGGTTCCAACCAGCGCAGGCAGCAGGCAGGGAGGCAGCCAGGAAAGGGGCAAGGCCAGAGCAGGATGGTTCTTTAGGGCTCCTGCCCGCGCATCTCCGGGAGGTGACGGGGCTGAGCCGGTTCAGCAGTTGCTTGGTCAGGGACTGCACACAGACTGAGGTCTGGGCAGATGGTCCTTGGGACTTACAGGGCTAAACTCGAACTTGATCCTACTGAGAAGGGGAACTGTTAAGCTCTGAGAGCAAAGTGGGTCATTGCTTATGAAACGCCGGCGGTGCTGTGGAGCTCAGCGGAGCTGGGGCAGCGTGGGGACACCAGAGAGCCGGGGACGCGCCCCAGCCCCCCAGCCTGCCCAGCACAACTCCCCCGGGCCGGAGAGCCGGGGATGCACTCCAGATCCCCAGCCCTGCTCAGCACAGCTCCCCCTGGCCGGCCGGAGAGCCGGGGATGCGCTCCAGACCCGCCAGCCCAGGGCCAGCCCTGCCCAGCACAGCTCCCCCGGGCCGGGGATGCGCCCCAGACCCCCAGCCCTGCCCAGCACAGCTCCCCCGGGCCGGGGATGCGCCCCAGACCCCCAGCCCTGCCCAGCACAGCTCCCCCGGGCCGGGGATGCGCCCCAGACCCCCAGCCCTGCCCAGCACAGCTCCCCCGGGCCGGGGATGCGCCCCAGACCCCCAGCCCTGCCCAGCACAGCTCCCCCGGGCCGGGGATGCGCCCCAGACTCCCAGCCCTGCCCAGCACAGCTCCCCCGGGCCGCGGCAGCCCAACCAGCAGAGCCCACTGCACCCAGACTTGCGGTAACAAGCGCTACAAATGGGGAACGAAGGACGTTCCCAGGAATGTACAGACCCAAGTCATTCCTCCTGTCGGGAGGTGTACAAATCTTTTCTAAGAAAATGTTGAGAAAGAGCCCAGGTTTATGCAGATTAGACAAAATGGTGATTCCAACAGCTCGTTGGAGAACTTGCTTGTGACACAATTAAGGATATCCATAAGGCAGTACACTTAACCTCTGGGTAAATCAAGCTTGTGACTTTCAGAAAATGTATCAAAGCTTTTCTATAAAAATGCAAACATCTGTTGTACAGCTGCAATGCAGCATTCTGATTCCAGTCCTTAAAAAGATTTATTTAATAAATTAATAATTTTTAAAAGTACAACAGATACGACAAGAAATACAGGTTTATCTTGTAAGATAAGAATGAGTTAATACATCACATTAAATTTTTTCCCTAATAGATTTGACTCTAAATGTCTAGATATTCTCCTGTAACAGAATGTGAATAATTTGCAATTCTTCCCCCCACTTCTCTATCAAAACATACTAATACAAAATGTTCTGATCAGTACAGCTGTTGCTACATGTAATGACTACAAGGCAGGATCTCATAAGAAGAGAATAATACCTTTTTTGCACTTTCGGGACCTGCTTCATCAAAACGAAATCTGACAATACGGAAGTCTTTGCAATAAATTATTAATTCAGTTGGATTAAATTTAAGTTTTTGGTTGGGACCAAGGACCTTCTGCTTCCTCTTGGTGTCATTCACTGCAAAGAAGAGACAAAGTTATTGGACTGTGTTCTGTAAGTAAACAGAAGGTCAGCTCAAACAGACACAGTCATGTTGCTACCTGAAGTTTTTTATTTAATAGCATATTTTGACTGAGGTAGAAAATCTGGTAATTCCTGTTAGTAAAAGCTTATACTTCACTAAATTTAGGGTACACCTCATGTTTTAGAAAATGGGCAATAAATGTGGGCCCGTGCAAGACAATATAACAGGTTAATAGCATCTCTTTGTTTTTAAAAAAATAGCATTTCTTCATCATGTTCTTCCTCAGATACCTATTAATCTTTTCACAGGGATCACAACCAGCTTTGGGCACTGAAAACTTATAACCGATAATTTAGATTACCTACAGTCAGAAGACCAGGTGTTTAAGAGCTCGTGCCATAAACAAGATTTGAAAAATTATCACTTTTATGAAATTCTGCAATTACAAGATGAAAAACATTCTTCTTAACAAATAGGTTAGCCTAACAAATCCAACAAATCAAAACCTGGTTCTCCACAAGAAATATTTTGTTTCTTCAGATTAAGATGTCAATTGTCCTTTGCAGATTTTTGAGGATCACCAGCTATTAACTTGCTAAGAATTAGAGAGGCTTGAAAACTACAGCATTTCTCTTGTCAGAAATCCCAGCCATGTCTAATTGTATAAGTTATGTGCTTTCTGCAATCTAGTGTATGTCAGTGGCAGAGATTTAGATGATTCAATGTAAAAATGTTGTTAACAAAATTTTGTGCTGCTACAACAATGTCTCTCCTACAGCACCTGTTGATACAGTATGGTAGTTATAAATTTAAAGCAAATAATATAAATAACCAACTAAGTAAGTCTCCTGCATGGCACCTCAAGATTTATTCAGCATTTAAGGCTTTTATCCTAATTTTAAATAAACCAAATACTTCAAATCAGGGAAGATTAATGACATAAAACCTCAAGTGTCAACAAATCTGCAGAACTTAACAAGCAGTTAACAGTTTTGCACTGAATAAGAACAAAGCCTGTCATTATACTTAACTATTTTTGACGTACCTGTGACAATCTGCTCAATGCATGTGAGTGGGACATCATGTTCACCAAGGAGGAGGTTTTTATAATGGAATTTCTGAAACACACGAACTCACAGCCATTAATTGCAGTTCTGCAATTTGCAGCCAGATAATACAGCACAACTTTGAAGAAGCTACGATAAAAATCAGGCATGCCTAGGCTTTTCTGACAGGTACCACCCTTGCCTATTCCCAGGTAATTAGAGGCTGTGGAAAGAGCTCTCTTGTGTTGTTGAACTGCACACCCAACAGCTTAGAAACCCCAGTGGAATATGCAAAATAACCTCCCTATTTGCACTGAATTTACTGAGTTAGTATCAAAAATTACTGTTAGAAATTCAATACAATTTGAAGTATAATATATATATATATGGAATATAAGAAATCTCCAATTATTACTACTTTTGTAAGCATAGAAAGAAAAAGATATTAATTCTACTTTCAGGGACAAGTTTTGACAGCTACTTCGTGTCAAAAATTAACTTTTTGAAGTAGCTTTGGTCAAACTTTCTAACCATTACTGAATAAGCATCTATCTACTTTCAGAGTTTTCCATATTCCTAGTTAATGGAACATTTCCTTAAAAAGCCCCAAATGGAAGTGCAAGCTCTACTGAAAATAACACACAGTTCACTACTTGGAATTCCAAACAGTGATGTGTGCTGTGCTGTTCAAAAACTGATCATGGTTCTGAATGTGAGGAGTTCTGCTTTGACAAAGACAAAAGAGTTCTCCCTTTTTCTTGTTGTTTCATCTACAGTGAAAACTCACATCATGGTTACTACACCCTCCATCAGTAACACCAATAAAACTCCACCACATTAAAAGCTTTGCTGATCTGACACTTCTAAGGAACATTTGCAACCAGCTCCTTCGAGGAGGAACATCTCTGTGTATAATTTCTGCTTTGCCTTTGTAAAACCACTTTCCAGGAAGCCTCCACACACGGAGGTAAATGGAGCTGGATGTACTTCTGGACAAATGTGCTCTGTTCTGATACTCTCAGTGACAGGATGGAATAGCAACACATTCAGAACAGGACAGTGGAACCTCATCCTGTAGCCTGCTTACAAGGCATCCACTTATATGAGACAGACTGTGTGAATGATTTCACTTATCACATTCCTTGTCATGATGCACCAACATGAGCAATAACCAACCTGCAGTGGCATCGGGTCATCCGTAATGAAGGAAATCTTGAAGTTGGTGCAAACCAACTTGCCCCACAGGTCATACTGGCTTGTGTCAGTTGCAATGCACTTTCTTACAAAGTTGACTTCGTTCACCACAATTTCACCTAAAACAAGAAAAGGGGAGGGAAAAGGAGAAGCCTATATAAAACCTGGAGGTAGAACAATTCTAAGTTGTAGTACCAAGGAACCCCTAACTCTTTTCTTGTTTCAAGTTATCCACCTCTTCTGGGTAAACGTGGAGTTCAACTAACATCACTCCAGGGAAAAGCGAAAACTACCATTCCAAAACAGACAACACTGGGCAGTAGTTAAAATAAAATAAAAACCAAAACCAACAAAAACAACCAACCAACTTAAAACCAAAACAACCCTCCCAACAATAAAAACCAAAAGAAACCCCACGAAAAAAACAACCCACACTTAAACCCAACAAAACCACATACCACTTCCCTTATATCCAGAGATCAAGATCTGCAATTCTCCACTATTAAAAACTCATTGGTTTCAATGACACTATTATATTTAAACAAGCATACATTCCTGCACTTCAGCTAGTATTTATTTTAAAAATTGAAATTAGCTGGCTATTGTTAAGTACTTCAGAGAGTTTTATGAATTTCCTGAATTCAGAATCATCAGGCCACATTAAATTTTGCATTTATAAAGATTTTCAGGTGATTTCAAAAAGGAAAAACCAGAACACAAACACGTGTCCAAGTTTTTACTCTGATTGTCTAATGAAGGAGACATTTGCTTGGTCTCTTTCATAAAACAGAAGAGCCAAATGAAGAAAAATTATGTTAATTGGTCTGGCATAAACTGTAAAATAAAAAAGCATATAGGCAAATGAGACTGAGGACCATTTAAAAAGAAAAAGTAAATTACTACATAAAATTATACTTTTTACACAGCCAAGATTTCTGAAAGCTAAACAGCAACTTTGCCTTCAGGAAATAACTCGATAATTCCTTTTACTCCTGTACAGGGCTTTCACTTCTGTCATCAGATCAGCCACCTCCTGCTGCCGCTGTCTACCATAAATAGCGTGGGAGTACAACTGTGTTGCAAGAAAAGTGTAATTTCATATTGGCTCTGAGATTTTGTTTAGAAGAAACTAAGGACTAAAGATTGCTGAAGCCTAATTTGCTTGTAACACGTTTGGCTTGTTTAGTCCCAGTTGCCTGAAATGCCCCAGCACAGCCAGGCTTTGCATGGAAACAGCAGCTCTTGGGCAGCTGTACTGGCAGAAAGCAGTTACTGTATGTCCAAGAGTATGACCACAGCCTGGAATAAATTTCTCACCTGTCTCCTGATGCAGAGCAGGGATTTTCCTCAGGTGGTTATTACCACAGCCAAGTAACCACATCTAGCCTTTAGCATCCCAGACACTTGAGAGAAAGGCACCTTCTGCTGTCTCGAGGCCCAGTCCCTGCACATGCTCCTCATCCTGAGCTATGTAACCCAGCTGTCCTTCTGGTCCTACTGGATCTCTCACGCCTAATACAATCAGGGGTCTGCCTGTAAGTCACTAAAAGCAGCAGCATCTCTGCTTTAGTTCAGTTGTTCAAAAATATCTTGATCTAAATCTGTAGCCTTGAGCTGCTAGAATTATGATCTGTGTTCTGGGACTGTTTGAAGATGCTAGGAGGCAAGTTGCATTGACCTATGTTATCATATACATGAATAATCTATGCCAGAAGTAGCAGGAACTGTGAAAATGTCTATAAACAGATCTGCTGGAGCTTTAAATAAGCTTTTGAATATGAAAATTAAAAATCTGATTCTGACAGCTTCAGTACAAATAGTTAAAAGTTCATCCAAGTCCACAGCAATTGAAAACAATGTCTCATAATGGGGTGCATGAGAATGACAAACCCTACTTCTGTTAAACACTGTAATGAAAATGTTTCAATACTTAGCATGGTCTGGCCTGAAACTTTCTAATGCCCAACATTTCTTCAAACAATCTATTTACTTAAATAACTTCAAAAGCCCAAGCCATTTATTGAAGCAATTTCTCCTCAGAGTTGGTGTTAAGTCTTCAACTATTCAATGTGAAATTCTAAGTCACATCCTGTGTATGAAGACAAACAACCTCCTCATAAACTGAGTTCTAAGTAATTTTTATTCCTCCCTCTCTCCATATTGCCAATGTATCTCTGCATTTCTAATAAAGAAATATGGAGAGCGAAATACACCATGAAATGAAGTGCAACTTCCATAGCTATTTTTTTTCCGTAACATTCACTTATCTGTTACCACATAAAATATTTTTTACTATCACACCAGAGACACTTGCTAAAACCAAATTACTATTACCAAACTATTTCAGTACTTCATGACTTTGATACAACAAAACAGTAGAGAAATGAGATACATTCATCCCACATCTTCAATTTGAATTTACTACAGTTTAAAATATGCCTGCTACATCATTCTCTTTCCAAAGCCAGTCCTTTTTACCTCCCTCCTCCGTTCCTCATAATTGTGTGGCTACACTGCAACAAGTTAATTCTAATCCTATCATCTTAGTGCAACTTCATTTAATTTCATCCAACACAAACACATTCTGGATTTTCTGACCTAGCTTATCTTCTGCTCTCAGGTTTACAGCCGTAACACAGAACTGTCAGTTTTGAATCTGAGGGTTAAGGCATGGCAGGACAGAAAGTGTATGCACACCAACTTCAGCCGAAGCATGAGAAAGTTTGCAAATTTAATAGATGTGGTTTCCAAACCCCTCCAGAAACTGATTTTTGTTTTTTCAGAAATGCAGGTTTTGAACTTTACATGACCCATCTTTTATCCCTCATTTGGACATCTATAATGAACAATATAAAAAGGAGTAAAGCTTTCAAAGTGAAAGTTTAGGAAAGTAGATAAACAACATGAGTAGTAAGTGCAGGATTTGCACAATTAACCCTTCTTGTATTTGTAGTTGAGTAGGTGATTTTTCTATACAACAACAGAGCTATTCAGAGATATTCCACTGCACATTTCTACAATGTAGCTGCTGCTTTTGTCCAGTAAACAGTCACAAGCTGTTCCAGACAGGAACAGCAGTCAACACTTTCACGTGACTCCAAGAGTCAAAGAATGATCTCAGGAGACAAGAGCAGTTTGTTTAAACTTTGACAGGAAACCAGAAGAAAAATTAACACGTTGCCACCCTTACATATAAAGCCTAATCATATTTAATAAAAAATATTTCTACATTGAATACATGAATCACAAAAATAACAGGAGATATTGAAGGATCTATCTAGCTAATACACCCTCCACCTAACACACAGCCTCAAAAACTGTTAAACTTCAGAAAAATTCTGCTAAACCTCCCAAAAGCACATGCAATCTGCATGGTTCATATTTTGGATGTTAAAAGAGAATTCATGGTATGCATGTAATCCACCATAATGCATCACCCTCTACAATCAAAATAAAAACCAGACAGCAGAGGCTGTGAACACGTGGGAGCTGGGAGAGGTAGGACTAACCCTGCTGAGCACAGGGATCAGGGGAGGGATCACTGACAGCACAGCTGTGTCCTGCCCCAGCCTCAGCCACACCACTCTGCACCAGGCTTTGTGGCAGTTTGGTTCCTCAAAACCTGAAAACACAATCCCTAATCACTATTATCCAAAAATAAATGATGTTCTACACCATTTTCTCTACAATATTTTGTAACTTTTGGTGCCCTGCCTCAAGGACCAAGTTTAATTTTTTTTTGCTTTTGTAAAGGTAGGAATTGGTAACTTTTCAGGGAAGAAGGCTGATTTGAGTAGCATCATGGACCATAAGCTTATTAATGCATGAGGTGATACAGACTGAGCAGTTTTCAACAAGTCTAATAATACTGACTGAACACAACAACGCTGCACAATTACAGGAACTGAGCAGTAGTTTATATATACAGACACACACAGAGATCAATACATACACAGAGAGATGGAGCATGGCACACATGCATTTATACACATCTTATAATGCTAACAGGCAGTATTTTTATCACATTAAAAAGCTGATACTTGCTAGAAGCAATGAATGGCTGAAATCACACTCCGTAAATTAATAATGCAAATCGTACATGCTCAGTAAGTTTGCAGGTACCCTACATGTTGCTAAGAGGACTTTTCCAATGCTGTACTAGAAGCACAAGAATAGATTTATCAGCATAAACTTTCTTTAATGAGCACTGAAGCTCTGTGGGTATGTTTGGTGGATGTTAAAGGTCTAACAGACATAAGGACAACAGAGGTTATTAAGTACTTTATGCAGTCATATAATTTCTACCTAAATCTAAAACTAGCACCTGAATACACTTAGGAAACTGAATTCCTGTTTCCCATTTATAATGCTGATAGTGATTATACCCAAATAAGACACAAGAAAACCAGCTTGTTTATGTGAAACATAGTCTTAGGAGTTCACAATTAAAAAGCTTAAGTTAATTCAAGTAGCCATTTAACCATTAAGAATGCATAATAATGAGTTCACTTGTAAAATATTTGGTAAATAATTAACTTCTGGAAATTCCCAAGTAAGAATTTCCAATAAAAACTTCATTAATAAGTAACTGAAATCTACAACATTTTTATCCATTTATCTGCTCTCTTGTGGAGAGAATACCAAAATTGTATGAGTTTATTAGTATGCACCAAGCATTTAGATGTAAATGTCTCTAATCCACGTCTAAATGAATCTTCTGTTCAGTGTGCTCAGGCACTTTCAAACTTAAGGAAAAAAAGTATTTGTAAGCTCATGAAATAATTGTCTTTCATCTATTTTCTGATTTTCATGAGCTCTTACAAGGTTGTTCCAAAAGGACAGCTCAATTCTGTGATTATTGGGGAATGAAAAAATATTTGCATTAATTTTTAATAGGAGAACCTGAGATTTCTACCAAATAACAACTCTGACCACTGCTTGGAGAGGGGTGTGTTATAAATGCACAATACCAAAAGAGCTTGCTTTGCCAGTCTTATTGGAGAATTGTTATTAAACTATCATATATGAATATTTTAGTTTCTCTAGTGTGCTAACAAAGAGAAAAGAGCTTAGATAAATTTTCTAATGCTCAGTAAGGGAAAAAGTAGCAAAAAAATAAAGGCTTCCTGGTAAGTCTTCAAAGATCATCTCCATGTTTCCCATTCACGATAACAACACTAAAATCAGTATTTGCCCAGTAATGGCTAATCTTTATGAACATTAGAAAAAAAAAGCCCACAGCTGGGACCTGAGAAGATAATTGGTTTTCTGAATAAGGATGGGACACTCCACAAAAGCTTTCCCCACATCTCAGAACTGCAGTGAAGGACACAAGACTGTAGAGTAGGCAGCAAACAACAGGAGTCAGATGGCAAGAAGGGAACATCCATCAGAGCAAAGCTCTCATTGCCAAACAGATCAAAAACAAAGCACTGCAGGACACTAAAAAACTGCTTACAGAGTTGCTTTAATCCAGGAACTTGTATTACCTCTAGAATACAAACAGTTCCATATTCAACATTCACTTCCATCTCAAGCCTTATGCAGGCACTGCCATTTGTGACAGACTTTGTTAGTTACATCAGGGAACTGATCCAGTCTAAAATGGACTTTTTTCTTCCTTTTTTGTTAGTTGGAATTTCATCTGAATTAGCTCTGATCTAGCTTGTTCTTCGGTTGCACAAGAACAAATGCCAGCACCAAGTAGTTAATAAGAACACACACCTATGGGGAGAAAAATAGAATAATAAACAGCTCCTCTTGGCATCTGTATGTATGGTGCCAAATTAAAATAAACCATATCACCAGAACTCCTCCAATAAGAGTTTTAGCAATGATTTGGTCAGAGTTCTGTAATGCGAACAATAGACAAACCAGTGAGGAGGGAGTGTGCTTGGTGTTTTGCATATTTTTAAGTCTGGCTACATAAACTACAGATTCCCAAATCCTGACTTCGCCTAAATAATATAATCAGTACCAATTTGAGAAGACTGAGGTTTTCATCTTGTTATTTTATAACTATGTTGCCAATACAAGTTGCAGATGCTGAACTTGGAAAGTACTATTGGGTCTACATTAAATTATATAGGTTTGGCTTAATAAATAAAATAATAACAAAATATATGTTTAGAAATTAGTTCGGAATCAGTTCACCGAAGACTTGTTTCACTGGAAGAAAACATAATTGTCAAGAGACAAAACCACCAGTAGCTTGGACAGATCACAATTCAGAATCTACACTATCCCCTTTCTGGATTTTAATGGCTTGTAGCATTAAACATAAGTGGGGCAGAGCAGGCAGAAACCAATTACTTTGCAACTTCTTTGCAAAATGCACATGTAAAAACATTAAAGTACTTAATTTTAAAAGAGAGTCATCCTTCTAGCTTCAAGGAATTGTTCCCATATTGGCCGATGGCTAATCTGTTCTATATAGGAAATTATTTTTGCAGATGTTTACAAATACTTAAAATATATTACTAGGGAGAAGCTTTAAGAAATGCCTTTCATAGGAAAAGGCAGGACAAATTTCTCCATCCAGTAAAATCTACTTCTAAGATTGTATCTGGTACTTAGATTCTGCATGCAGACTGCCTTGGTAGTACTTATGTTGTGCCAATCCTTAAAAAAAATCAAACTCAAACACAAAACAAGCAGTTAACTAAACCCAAACCACGCCTGAAAATTTATTTTGAGTCAAGCAAACAAAAAAGCTGTAACAGAAAAGAGTACTTACTATACACTCACTGTAAGTGACATCTCATTCTAAATCTAAGTCAAATGTTTGGTTCATTTTTAAACTTCTTACAGTATGAAAAACTAGTTTGCAGAGACTTATTGTTTCAGATTTCAAATCTAGAATTCAAAACTCTCATAACTTACATAAAACTTCTTGTAATCTTCGTGTAGACCACAAAAAAATGGAAACATCTACTTTACAAAGCTTTAGGGAATTGCATTACTTTCCAAATTGCCATTCTGATCTTCTATTCTGGACATTCTTAAATGTTGAAAAATAGTTTCATGCTCTTATATGACACTGACTCCTGAGAACAAGTTGCAGCCACAAAGCTTTTTTGCTTCCTTTTCTAATATGACATTAATTTTAAAAACAACCAAATTTTCACAGTAACATTTCAGTTTCAAATAAGAAACTTGATGCAGGGAACAAACCCTAGCCCTGCAATATGATGTCTCACTCAGCTGCACAAGGAGGGAGCGAGCCTTGGCGAGCACTCCCCAGCACTGGAAATGAGAACAAACAGCTCGGAGTGCTTTGGAACAGTGAGGAGCTGCCTTCATGCAGGTTCTGTTCAGCTGCTATCGGCTACTCACCAGCACCACATGCACATCCTTAACAGATCAGGCAAAACCTTCCTGAGTATCAATGACTCATTCCAGAAATATCCACAGGAAAAGGCACCAACAGCGACAGCACATTACCTGCACCAACTAAACAATCTCAGTTTTCCCTTTGAGCCATTAAGGCAAAATGACCCCTAACAGCCAAGCAGGGCAGACCCACCAGATCTCGGGGGTTACTCATTAAGCTCATTAACCTGGTCCCCAGCTCGCACAGTCCCCGCCCAGTCCCCGGCTCGAGCTGGCACCGAGCACTCACTGCACAGCGTGGCCGCTGCTCTCCAGCTCTGGGACACCACAGACCGACTGAGAGTGCCAAGGAAGAGGCGCAGGGGTGCAAAGCATTGAGGAAAGAACGTACCTGGGGCACTAAAGCACAAGGGTGCTCACTGAACAGTGCATTTCCCTCTATCACATGATGTGTTGCAGCTGTTCTGGAACACATGACTCAATGTACTAAGGAATTGCAGAAAGCAGAGAAAAACAAAAAGCTGGGAACTAACTTGTGAGAGAAACAGACTCTTCTAAAAGGTTAAAACTTCCGGTGATACAGTCTTAAAACCTCCCACAATTAAGCTTCTGCAAACATTTGCCTTTCTAAAGGCACATGTATATTAAAAAGCCAACGAAAATCAAAAAGCAGGTGGCAAGGCCGATTAGCATTATTAAATAAAAGCTGGATATATCCAATGGCAAAAATCTTAAACATGATATGTAATTCCACCTCAGCAGAAAACAGGAACTCAGCACAACCAGAAAATGTTCAGAGTTAATCAAACAGATGATTACAGATATGGGAAGCTTCCTTTTAAGGACCAACTAAGATAATTAAGCTAAAGGGAACCAAAACAAAGTGGACATATAACACACGTCTGAAAATCACAACTCACACGAAATGGATGAATATGGCTTGATGTTTGCTGTGTTCTACAAGAACTAGGATTTATCCAAAGGAACTAGATGGTGGTAAATTCAGAGAAAACAAATAAAAGGAGTTTGTAACAGCATATAATTAAACCGCTGAACTTGTTACTACATCAAGCTCTGGGTGATAAACGTTTACAGGGTATAGAAAGCAACTGCATAAATTCCAGTAAGACAAATCCAGCAAGCGGAATTAAACATGGCAGCACTGTGTCTATGATGTCCTGTGACTCCTCACTTGGGTGTCCGTCCCCACTGGGTTCCTCCAAGAGGAAAGCCCCCATGCCACACTCTGCAGGGAGCTGGGGGGCAGAGGGAGCAGCTGGGAGTGCTGCTTGCCCTGCTCCCCTCTTTCTCGGTGGCCACTGCCAGCGAGAGGTGACATTTGTCCCCACCCAGCCGCACTTGTGAGCTGCTGGTCACCCACCGCGGCTATAACGGCTCTGGGGATCCCTTCTGCCATCAGACCATGAAACGGGGCAGACACAGCAGCCTGTGCAAAACTGCTTCCAACAGCACCTCACCATCCGTTTAACTTGCCTTAACATGAGCAAGCCTTAAAGAGAAAAACTACTATTTTAATTCAGTTGAGTCTATAATTTTATAACCATTTCTAGCCTTGTTGTAAAAATTTACAGGTAACAACTACTATCTTAATCTACTAGCAAACTGGCATACTGAGCAACAATTTAACTAATTCAAGTGGACATTAAGATTGGGGAGGAACAATCCTTTCCTCACACTCAATCAGATGCTCCACTGGTTACATAATCTCCTGCAGAATGCCCTCTGTGAGTAACAGGGAGGACCTCTTTGCCTGGTCTTGCCTAGAGCACACTGTGGCACTGGTTCCAGTACAGACACAGGAGTGGTCCGTGGTCCATCCCTGTATACACCTTGTGCACTCTGCTTTGCATTCACACCATGCAGACACACTCTGCATTCACAGCCCACTGACAGGTTTTTTGAATGCTGAGGTTGATGACCTGAAAACGCTACAGACATAGTTATAGAAAACAGGCTACAGCTGATCACCAGAACAAAACATACCATCAGGTTTACCAGCTTGAGCTCCACACTCCCGTAAGGTACACAGACTAATTTCCTACCAGCCAGGCAAGGCACTTTAACAGCCTGACTGGTAGAATACCTGCTATTTCTGTAATTTTCCTCTTTGACATGCTTATAAAACCAGCAATCCAAACAAACAAAGGGGAAAAAAGTGAAACTGTTACAGAGGCCAACTCTTAACTAACTCTGCAGAAACTCTTGCTCACAAAGCTAACACTAGGAAAAGAGAGCTGCAGAAAAAAAAAGAAAACATTTTTATAACTCCATGTCAAACCCGTATCATATGTTTTGGAATCAAATTATACCAAATTTTATAAAATTACTTGCTTTCCCTACTGCAATATCAGTATTGCCACTTACGGCCAAAGTTTTGTTTATTTGTTTTAAATGATACTTGTTCCTTTTCCCAATAAACCACCCTCCTCAGGGCATACAGGTCCACGAGAACACAGGCTTTTGCTCCAAATTCTGATAAGATGTGGGCTCTGGGCTCCAGAGGAAACTTTTAAAACAAACTCTACAGGTTGAACGTTGATTCCAATGAATTCCCTTTTTTTTTTCTTTTTAAGTAAAACCCACTTCATTTTCTAACCAGATGTATTATTTCCTAGCCTGCAACTCCTTGTCCTAACCTCCACTGCACAGAAATACAAGTTAGACAGCAGGGTATTTAGCTCCTTTGGAATTAGTAAGCAAGCCATTCCCTTATAGTCACTATATTTTAGGAATCAAAAGCTTAATACAGTCGTTTGCAGGTTTTGAAGATTACTAAAGCCAGTACCCAGTTGTGCTAATGTAACTTAATTCCAAAAGAACTCCTTAAAAACTCCACTACTTAAAAAAGCATAACAAACATTCAGCCACTCAAGTTTATCTCTGCTCCTGAGAACAAAAGCAATTTCACACAATTGTTAAGGATAGGATATTAGGAATGCCATACTGAAACTGTATTTACAAGGAAGTGCAAGTCAGCCTTAATATAATTAAATGACTTGGAATTTTGCCAGAAACTTGGGTTGTGACAAATCCAAAAGCCAGTCTATCCAACAGTACAATGTGTACTTGTTTATGCACTTTTCTATAGCACAGTTGATGACAGAAACAAAAAAAACCTGTGTTTAGGCTGGTGCTTAACTTTAAACAGGAAGAGTTTCATTTAAGTAACTTTAAGTAATTTCTAACACCTCCCCCCCCGACTCTCGCACAGACTCATGAACAGATTTTGTCAGAGCGTCAGAGTTACTGTGTGGCTATACAGAGCAGTGAATTTTACCATTAAATAATTCAAAACAATACCTTAGAATGATATGGAGGTGAAAATTTTAAGTCTGGTACATTATATGTGGCTTCTGTATAACTTGTAGCAACTTACTACAAATGCCCCAAAAGCCATCATAGGCTGACTTCAAAGAGAGTGCAGAAAATAATGTAAAGAGGGAATAAATACAAGCCAGTTGAGAAAAAACAAACCCAGTCAGCACCATCTTAAGAGTACTTGGGAGTTTCACAAACAGAGAATGAACCACACTGCAACAAATGGCGCACAGAAGTTACTTTCTGTATCTGCTCATGGCCAGGTCCCACAGCAAAGGCAAGCTGTGCTACATTTCGAGCAAAGCTCTCTCCTACTGCCTTGCATTTGCTGTGGAAAGTCTCACAGAAGAACATGCAGTCACTTCCTTGTGAGTCAAAGGCCTTGGATGAATATCAACTGCAACTTAATCAGAGATGCCAAGTGGTAAGCAGAAGTTTTTACAAGCGTAAAAATATAACTATTTCAAATATCAAGCAATTTCAGTATTTTAAGGTATTTATGCCTCACGCAGACTCTGCATTCTTTTGTTTCTTGAAGAGTGTTAGGCAGTTGTAATTTACTCTTGCAGTTGAATCTCTTCCACAATAAGCTTAAAGTATCCCACTGGATCATATCACATATCAATTAGTACTCCTTAATTAGCAACAGGCCCATCTAAAGCAGTGACAGAAATAATTTTTAAGAGTAACTTGTTTATACCTACATCAGTGTGTGTGTAAATTCATATTTTTTACTATACATTCTGAATGCTAAGAAAAAACTGTAGCATGACATTGTTTTAAACTCAAAATAACCCCTAGAAATTGCAAGCCAAAGTTATTACTGTGAAGTACAATTTACAGTGAAAGTGATCTTGAGAACAGTAAATTGTTCCTTCCATATTTGAAAAAAGGCTTTTAGAAATCCTCATTGATCAAACTGTCATTTACCAGAGATCATTTCTTATTTAAAATACGGAAGCCATCAATACCCTCAATTTTTATGAATATGTAATGATGAACAATAATAAAAGCATTTCTTTTTTTCACCCACACCCCAAAAAGGTTATTCTGTAGAGGTCTGAAGACACAAATTCCAAACTTACCTAACAGCAGCATATTCAATAAGAGTAAATGAATAAAGATGGCATTAGAAGTTTTCCAATAGAGAAGTCAATCATACCCACATACTGGAAATTCTATGACTATTTTCCTTTAAAGTAAAGGAAGACTCTGACACAGGCTTTGGTACTGGCTTCTGCACACAGGTAAACATCTGACTATCTGATGAAAATGTTATTACCAGTAGTCTTCCAAAAGGTGTCAAGAATGTTAAGACACTTAACAGTGGTTTAATTTCCAATACTCACAATAAAACCAAGACATTATTCTATACATAGTAAAGCATCACACAGGCAAAATTGCCTATGGGTTTATTTAGTGTTTCAGGTGGGTTATAATCATTTTCTACAGATACAAATATCATTACCTTTCCCTACTCAGAAGTAATATTCCCTCAAGGAGCAGTGCTAAGATTAAAATATATCAAAATCAATACCAACAAAGGTATTTGTCAAATTCCTGATCAATGCCTACCTGGCAAAAGTACTGGTTCCAGTTTTTTAATCCTTGGTTCTGACGCTATATTGTCGTCAGCCTGCAGAAAAAAAAGGAGCATTCACTTGAGACTCAGAACTTTGCAGTCAGACACAAGCCTGATCTGCTTGTACAGAGGAGAAAGTTGTTTTAACTTAGAAAGTTCATCTTAAGGAGCTAGGATCCAATCACAGCAAGAGTTTTTAAGAATTTTGAGTGCATTTAGATTTGTACCAAAAGAATAATAAAATATTTAAAATATTCATGTGTTACAAATTGGGTAACCCAAACTATAACAAGTCATAGATGAACAAAAACCAAATTGGCTTGACATTCCATAATGGCTCAAGATCTACAACAAGTTTTACAGATATAGACACGCAAGCTCAAAAAAAATCTACCAACTTCTAAAATGCACAACTTTACAATATAGGAAAGATTTCAAAGAAACCCAAGGCCTAGAACACACATATGTCTACTTGCAGTTCAGTTTCAAATCTTAAAATAAAAATCTTCTATAAAAAGACTAGAACCTTTGGTGAAATAACCCATGGTTCCTACAATAGACAGCAATATAACCATCTCCCAGGACTAGCAATATCCAAAACTGTGTTACATCGACATCTCATTTTTACTAAGAAATTGTGAAAAACCAAAAATATGTCAAAGGTGTTACTAGAAGTGCTGCCTTGTCTAAAATAAATAAATATCACTTTCTGTCAAGTGCACACCCAGACAACACAAAAAATCCTAGTGGTTCTCGACATACTTAGTACTATATGCGCTATATATACCCTTGATAGACATACATGATTTTCGTATTTATGCCACCAGACAAATTCTAAACGTGAAACGATGGCTACAAGTGGGAGTTTAATTATTTGCACAGTAGAGAAGCGCCCGCGGCTTTCTCCTCATCCCGCCCAGCGCTGCGAGCAAAGCGAGTCCAAACACCTGAAGCACAATTCACAACTTTCCAAAATAATCTCGCACGGGCCGATTTTAATGAACACAAGACTTGGTTTCGATATAAGTCCTGCTTCCCCGACCACGGTGTGGGGGGCTCTGTCCGTGTGCGACGCGGAGAGCCGGAGGCCGAGGGGCTGCACCCCGACCCGGCTGCGCAGCTTTTGTTCCCCGGTGCCCTGGAGGGCTCGGGGGCCCGGCAGCCCCGGGCCAGCGGGCACGGCCCCGGGGCGGCACCTCGGCCAGGGGCAGGCAGGGCAGGGCAGGGCAGGGCAGGTCGGTAATGGCAGCAAAAGGCGGTTACCTGAGGCAGAAGGTACGACTTGAAGGTGGGTTTGGGCTGCTTGAGGGAGAACATTGTGGCCGCCGGCGGGCGGGCCGGGCCGGGCCGGGCCGGGCCCCGGAGGAGGTGC
>VZTJ01001826.1:2291079-2329527 GCA_013397795.1 Orthonyx spaldingii
TCCAGCGGCTCCGTGGGCAGGCGGCGGCCCCGGCCGGGCCCTGAGGGGTGGGAGCGGCCGTGTACGGCGGCGTGAAGGGAACAAGCGGGACGGCGGTGATGGCCGGCCCTGGCATGGCACGGCCCGGCCCTGGCACGGCACGGCCCGGCCCGGCCCGGCATGGCACGGCCGCACTGGCGAGAGTGGGTCACGGGCCCCGCCGGCCCCGCTCGCTGCCCGGCCCGGGCCTTCCTCAGGGAACAGCCAAACGCGGGCCTGGTACCGAAGCACAGGATTGTCGCAGTTTGACCTCAAAGCCCCGTGGGAACTGAAACCCCTGTTCGGGGGCCTGCAGCAGTTACTCCTACCCAGGGCTGCCTCGTAAGACAGCGGTAAAGTCCGGCTCCTGCATGGTGGAGAGAGAGGGTGGTGAGACACTGGCACAGGCTGCCCAGGCAGGTCGTGGCTGTTCCATCTCTGGTGTTCACAGCCAGGCTCTGTAAGGCCTTGAGCAACCTGTTCTAGTGCAGTGTGCCCCTGCCCATGGCAGGGGTTTGGACTGGATGATTTATGGTCCCTTCCAACCCCTTGACGTTCTGTGATTCTGTGAATCACTTATTGCTGTGGAGTTCTTCCCTCGTCACCCTTTACACAAGGTTTTGCGTTACAGCTGTGCATGTATGCAACACTCTCAGGCACGTGTTGTGACTCTTGAGGATGGTTCTGTGCAGGGTCAGGAGCTGGACTCGGTGATCCTTGTGGGTCCTTTCCAAGTCAGCATATTCTGTGTGATTGTGTGATGCCTGGGTGATGCCCCAGGCAGCTGCTGCAGCCCTCCCACTCTGCAACCCTGCTGACTGCGGGAGCTGAGTGTTGATCCAACGTCCGTGTAATTCCCTTTAAGCTTTCCAGGCACTCGTGTTGCTCACCTGAGCTTCCCCAGAAGATGGAGAAAACACAGGCACCTACCTAAACTACCAAAATCCATCACTGCTATCTCTTTTAAGTAGGAAACTGAGTAACTGCTTATGTTTGCTTAGTGGCCTATGGCACCCATAAAGGTCCATACTGCAGGTGATTATACGACTGCTCTGAACTTGGCCTCCACAGTGGAAATACCTCCAACACAAAGCAACAGTTTGGATGGAAATGTGTTTTAATGGCAATCCCTAGATTAGAAATACATGGGCCGTCAGCTGTGAGATCTAAGGAGGGGGGACAGTCTGGGTTACCCTGCTGCTGACCCAGTCACAAGGGAACTGGGTCACACCACTAGGTCTCTCTGGGTTTTGAAGGCAGGTCTGATGTGGTCAGCAGGGTAAGAAGGGCTGGCCCCTGCCTGCTGGTGCACCTCATGGTTCCAGCTCTGAGCCAAACAGACTTCACAGCAAAGACCATGGTTTAGGGGAGGAGAGTTGAAGGCCAGGACCTGACAAACAAACTGCTGGTATTTTGCAGCCTCACCTTATTAAAAAGCGTGCTTTTGGTCAGCATACTGTCATAAAAATGGAACAGCTCACAGGCAATGTAATATTAGTAAAGGCCTGCTACAGCATAGTGGTGAACACTCCAGAAAAACTGACATATTTTTAGACACAAAATGACACATGCAGCACTCAACATCAGCTGCAAGGTCAAGAGCTTTCCTCATTAACAGAAAGTATATTGTATGGCATTATAGACCCTGGGATTTTTGTGAAGTCTGAGGGTGTGTGTTCAATGAAAGAACAGACTTTAGGGCACAATCTGGATTCCACAATTTAGAGGAGATGCCCCACTGATTGCAGCAGAAAGGTTTGATTGAACAGTGAGGAGGGAAACAATCCACTGGCACCTGCCTAGGTTGAGGACAGCTCTTGTGCATACACTTAGTGCTGTTCAGCAGCCCAGGGGAGAGCACCCTGCTCTTGGACTTGTAGATAGAGAAGATAAAACAATCCCACTGTGTACTTTTCAAAACAAGTGCATCTCCTGGCACAAAGGTCCCATATTATTGCTGTTGGCAGCCAGTGCCCTTCACTTTATCCTATATTTCCACATATACCATTTTTATTTTATGCTACAAACATCATTGTCTAAGTGGGATTATTCATCCTGGAATGACCTCATGCCCCAGTCCATTTTAGAGAGTGCACTGTGCTGCAGATGCTACTGGTGGTGTAATGCTGAGTGCTGTGAGAACCTTTCCTCTCATCCCCTTTCATAACATAGATCCCTTGGATGTTTGATAAGTGAGAAATACTGTGGGACTAGCCCTTATCTTTATCCTCTTTAAAGTTTTTGTTCATATTCAGAACACTGGTGAAAGGGAATTTAACTCAAAAAAGGGGGAAGAGAAAGTGAGGGAGTGAGGAAGGCAGAAACTGCCCAAACTTGAAATTGCACATAATGAGTTTGCCAGTGATATTAAAAATTATAATTATTTACACCACATCAGAATTACAAGAGTGTTTCTGCATCAACACAGAGGCTTTTTAGGAGTAGCTGCAAAAGCAATCTTACTCATGAGAGGATGATCACAAGGTAGCAAAAATTTCTATCAAGGACTGCACTGACACATTGAAATTGCAGTGCTGTTCTGAAAAGGAGTAAACAATCAAAACTAAGCTCTCACAAGATTTGTGAGGATTGTTATTGGAACTGGTTACAAGTTTCCACTGAAAGAGTTCTATGCCAGTAGAAGAAGGCTGAATTGACAGAATTGACAGTACTTTGGAGAAGCAAGTTAATTGTCACAACTTGCAGTGAGATGCAGACAGGCAGAGCAGGACAGGCAAGTAGCGCAGGGTAGGCAGGCAGGGCAGGGCAGGCAAGGCAAGAGGATAGGCAGGACAGGCAGGGAAATCCTCTGGACCCTCTGGCTCCTTTTTGGGAATGCCTGAACTGCCTGCCCATCTCTGGCCATTCCAGCTCTGCCTCAATCGCTCACTTTCTTCAAACAGTTCTGCCAAGCCAGAGATTTTTGAGAATGCCTTTGTTCTATGAGAGCAGTCTTGAAAGAATGGTGGGAAGATAGCTATGCAACAAAGCCAGCTGAACTGAAAAGACTGCAGATGTCTGGTGTTATTCTGCTTATTTAAAAATAAGTATTTTTTTAGTTGGTGCAGTTATTTTCCTAGCCTTACCTTGTTATTCAGTGGTATCTCCTGTGTGCTAGCCTGACCAGGACTCTTTCACTTGGCCACTCTCACTCTGAGAAGCAGCCTGGCCTGCTCTCCCAGTGGTATCACAACCCACACTATGGTTGTCTCCTGGGGCTCTTGTTACATGCAGTGCCACTGTTGTGACAGTGCAGATAATTATCTGGTAGCTATGGCTGGGGTGCATAACCTGTTGTATGCAGTGCACACTCAGATTAGGTACCTTCCTAAAAGTTCTGGTATAACCCCACAAGGCAGCTCTGTGCCTGGGGAAGTGCTTTGGCTTGTGCAGTGCATGAGGGCTGGGGTTAAGTCAGAACAGATTTTCACAATGGTCCCTTTTGATGTCTCAGCAGATTAGAGAATGGCTTTCATTAGACATGTTCAAGAACAGGTTAGACCACCATCTGCCACTGATGCTATTAACATAGCTGAACTTGCCTAGTGCAGATGTTCTCTTCCAGGGCTGTATTTCCATGGCAACTTACATGTTTTCATAGCTCTCTGAAGACTGGTTCAATTATTGGTTTGAACTCCAAGACAAAAAGACACAAACACTGTCTGATTTCACAGCTGAGCTATGTGCCCAGAGCTGTAGCAAGTGTGCAGCAAGTCTGCAAAGTAAGGGATTCACTGATGAAAGTTCTATTTTTCGCTGAAAGTGTTACCTGAACACCTCTCTACTTGTGCACTCAATTGTTTGTGCACTAAAGTTGCCTCAGCCTGCACTCAGAAGTGTGGCACTCTGACTGGGGACTTGTGAGGGAGCCAGTCCTACAGGTCGGTATTACCTCTTACAGAATAAAAACATAATGCCATAAATTTATTAAGCAGTTGGTAAAAAAAAAGTTGTTCCTGAATGTCCTTGATGAAGATCTAGGAGAAGAATATTTTAAATGTGATTAAACACATTTAAAACAGCAACTTTGACAGTCTTGGCCAAACATATACAAAAGACATGAAAACTATGCAGAGGTTTTAGTTTCTCAAGGTATCTCAGGAAAAAAGCCTCCTTTGCAGGGCACATCTGCAAAGTGGTGGCTGTCTTCTTTGTGTGGAGGTTTAATGACATGGAATTTCACTATGTCACGTCAGGGTACTTTCCTTGTTAATCATTGTGTGGGTATTACTTGCCTACAGTTATTTGGTGCTATTCATAGTACAATGTTCTACCTTGGCTTGGACTGTTTCACACAGGTATTGTGATAGTGACTATTGGATTACTGGAACTTCTAAATTAGGATCCAACCTTTTTCCATGGCCCTTTTTGAAGGCTGTTGATCTGCTCAGGTGATAGCTTGCTGAGCACAGCAGTCCAGTTAGGGCAAGCAAAGGGAGGTGTTTGCATCTCGAATCATGCAGGATGAAGCACTGTGGTTTTATAGGGGGGGTTCATGTTGTAGAGATGAAAGAGGAGCAGGCACATGAAATTATGCACCCTCTTATTACTCCAACACCAAGCACTAGGTGGATACCGTCACTTAAATATTTCAGCTGAACATCTGCAAAGAATAATTTAAAGCCTGTTATCAAGACATACCTTACATCCATTGTAAAGATAGAGGGCATCAGCCATAAAGCACCACTTTGCCATATCAAATTTTGTTTCTGTGGATAAGGCTGAAAGTTGAAAAAAGCAAAATAAAATTGCAGTTTTAAGAAAATCTGTAGTCTTTGTCTCACTTCTCCCAAGGCCTGTGGTTTGTCAGCCTACAATGCAAAGTACTGCTGGGTACTGTTGTATGACTACCTCAAGCCCCCGTGCCTGGCAGAAGTGGAAATGGTCTTTAAATGGCCAAATCAACCTGATCCTTACATTGCTTTTGCCTTCCTGTCCTTTGCTGGATCACAATGGGGGTTCAAAATCCACCATTAGGTTGAATTTTCAGCTTAGGTGACTGCTGCATGTGGTAGAATATTTATCGCAATGGCTGCAGTGAGAAGAAAACACCCCTTGGGCTAATGTAGCCCCATAACCCAGCAAACAGAGGCTAATTGTCACTGCCAGTAACAGGCCACGGGCTTTGTGCTGACCTGGTGGGGCCTCAGGACGGAACCTTGTCAGGACTGCTTTGTCTGAGCTTGCCTTAACCTGCCTCGAGCTGTCCCTCCTTTGTTTAGCTGTGAAAGCAATTTTTCTAATGACCAGGAAATTCAGGTTTATTTGTAGGATTTAAAGTGATGAAAAACAAGATGTAACTTTGTAGCAAACATTAAAAAAGGGGCAAAAAAATAAGGAAAAATAAACAACATGAACATCATGCTCACCCTACAAAGGATGCTGACAGCTGGCAGTATTTCCTCACTATCCTCACTGCAGCCACTGACCATTAGACCCAGAGGATCAGAGCAGGTGTGAACAAACATCAAAATAAGGGGTAGATAGTAGGAAGTGTGCATAGAATAACTTTACCTGACTCTTTTTTTTCCTTTAATAGCATAGTAGTATACTTTTCTGTTCTCTCTTCTTGTCTCTTCTCTCTTACAATTAGATAGATCTAAACTAATAACAATTCATATATTAGACTGTTAAAGTTTCTTACACTAACAATAATTTCCTGACTTTACATCCAAAGTGTGTCTCCCTTTTGCTCACAACAGTTTTTAAGTGCAACACTAATTCAGGTAGAAGTGCCCTGCTGGCCAGGACAGTGCTGCAGAGGCATCTATGGGACCACAGCACTGTGTCCAAGGGCTGCTGTCATTTGGAAAACTCACCTGCTCCACATCAAGGGCTCAGCAGCAAACTGGCTTTGTGTCAGCCCAGAACACCTGTAACAGGGCACATTAGAGCTTCGCATCTATTATTGGTCTTCTATGCATACACAAAACCGTATTTAAATCTTAAGTCCTGTTCATCTTGCAGAGCTAATGAAACGATTCTGTTAACATCTTTGGTCATGCGCCCTCCTCATGTTCCTGTTTCCTGACAAGGCCTTGCAGATGTGGGTTTTTTTTATTTTTATTTAGAAGGACAGATAAATATTTTGCCAAAGATGATAGTCAAGCACAGGACCTTGGAAAGCATCCAAATAAGCAGCATGGAGAAACCACAGTTGGAAGGTTCCAATGGCTACTTTAATGAATTAATAAATAATATGGAAAATGGACTTTCTTGGTTCTCAGGTATCAAACGCCAGCTTCTAAAATGGATAGAGTGACTTTGCAACAGGAGAGGCTTGTGAGGGCAAAGTTACGCTAGTCCCTGAATGATGCAATGTGAAAAGGGGTAATTCATGGAAGCAGGTGGTAGGGTTATGAACCTGCCTTTGTGAATATGACAGTTAGTCACTGTGTTGAAAACATTTGCCTTGAGGGAAAGGGAAATGTCTGTATTGCAAGATACTGTAAGATGAACAAATTTAAATTACCTCAGTGTAATACCCCTGCATAGACATAGCCTTAGAGTACACACCCTTTCATCTTGACCTGCTTCAGTACAGGTCAAGCACATAATAAATCATGGCAAAGGAATTCACAGTGACACTGCTGTGAAATCACCACATACTTAGCAGTAAAGGGGGACACATCTTCCCGAAAAGCAGCATTAAGCATGCCTCTTCAGAAATGCAAATTCTCTGCCTGCATCCTTTCAGTCAGTATTCAAGAAAGCAGAGGCAGACATGCAAATGTGTTGGTCATTATTCTGCTTAGTGAGCTTCGAGTCTATTATTGGTCTTCTATGCATACACAAAGCCATATTTAAATCTTATTAAAATGGCTGTATGTCTAAAATGACTCTGCCAAAGCTAGTGTGGTTACTTCACATTTAATGGCAGAGGGGTTGTCATTCAGTTCACACTGTGCAAGAGCACAGAAAATATCCACACCTCTTAAAATCATCCCTGTATAGAAAATTTTATGGAAAATTACTGGCAAGTGTTAAGAAATAAACTTTGCTTAGAAAATGTTCAGCCCAAGCACTACATAAGAAGAAACAGATTAGTGAAGTGGTTTGACATTATAGAGAAAAGATTGTTATATTGAATTAATTTGCCATATTTTTCATGTGTTTCTTTATAAATATTTTTACACAAAGGAAGTATATAAATACAAAGGTTAAATGTTTTTGTTTAAAATCTACATGCTATCAGATAAATTTTCAATGGAAATGCTAAAAAAATGAAGTGGTCAAAAGCATGATTAACACACATTTTATAAAGACAATGTAACAAGAGGTATGCAACACACTGTATTCCATTCCACAATGCATACTGCTTGTTTAGCACAGTGCTGAAAAGCTGCATCCCTTTGTGTTTGTTAATGAATCCATTTCTGGTGAATGTGCAGGCAAACAATAAAAAGGCATTGGCAAACTGGAGGCTATTTTAACCACAGGTACACAATGGCTATGTAGTTGCACAGAATGGTAACACAGAAGTAAACATCGAAGTGAAACAATTTCAAATGTCATTCTGTTTTTACAAAATGTCAAGTTCCCTAAAGTTGAAGAAAAGAGAAGCCCACATGAAAAGCAAAATGTCAACACTGTTCCAACAGCAGTGAAACCAGTAAACCTGCTGGTAAAACCAAGATAGCAAAAATTCAAAGAAAATGATGACTGAACTTTGTGAAATGTCTATGCACTTTCCATGATCATTCAGTTTGGTAACTTCAGGATGTACGTATGGATGGAGTACGAAAATATAATGCAAACAATAAAAATCAGATACCATTAGAGTCTTCCATCAGTCTGCATTTCAAAATGCTGTAAGCATCATTGTCAAGGACACTGAGATCTGCACTGTGGGGTCGATGGTGAGTGAAAAAAGAACTTATGTCTTCTCAAAATAGCGTATGAACGAATCCTGACAGGTAATGAGTTAAGCATAACCTTTGACCAGTATTCTGTGAACAAGTAACATGCCTTTAACTCATTTGCAAAATTGTTTGCTCAATGGTAAGCATCCCCTGCAAAGAGAGGTGCTAAATATTTGGGAAATCAAAGTTCCTAAAACTTAACAGGGAGGAATGAGGCAAATAACACCCTGCTATTAGGAAGAAAATTATCAAAGCCTAGTACTTGGAATGCCACTGTGGAGACAAGTGCTCTGGGTAAATCTAACTACAGATATTGATTTCCAGTCTTAGTCATCAAATCACATTTGTTGTAGAGACTTTTTTCCCCTTTGACATTTGTTTTTGAGATTTACTCAAGAAAACGTACAGAATTTCTGTTCTCATCTGGAAAATTTATATTTTGTTTAGACAGACTCCTAGAAACTGTTCCTTGTTCCTCATGTGTTGTCATAATGAAATTGCAAAACCAAAGATGGATTTGTCACAGTAGATTTGCTTCAAGCAAAGATCAGCTATATTTTGATCTCACCTGATCAGAACATCTTTCCTGTTTTGTTTTGATTTGTTTTCCCTTGCAGGCATTTAAGAAAAGCCAGAATCTTAATTCTAAGGCTACATGGACTTCTATTGTAATCCTCATTTATACAAAACTCTAATGCAGATCTTGGATTTCTGTTATTAAAATCTCCATGTACTTGATATTCTTAGAATTTCCCTAAACATTTTGAAACAATGATCACTGTTTTTCAACAGTTTAAGGCTGTCAGCATGCTTTGGGTTGGAGACAGGTGTGACCCTGAAAGCAAGATTATGCCACTAAAGTTCAAGGACAGGTTAACAATATGTCTACACGTGGCTTTCCAGGTCAGATTTCTCCAAACACAACTGTACTTTGCCACTCTGACCTATTTTAGTGGATGAAAACTGCTATGTTGTGCCATTCTGAAAGAGAAGTTAAGCAGCATGCATGAAATTGGAAGTGAAAGAAGGGGCTGCATAATTTTTCTGTGCCTCCAACAATTTTGTTTTGATCTGAAAAACATCATGGACACAAAGAAACTAGCTGCATAAGTAAGGATAAAACTAAGGCTGGTTAAAAATTTGTTCAGTTTGAGAAGTCTTCTGATAAAATTATTGCATTATAACATTGTTCTTCTTCTAAGAGCTTTTATAAAGAGCTTTTCTGTAAATGAGCTTATGAGGGAAGCTGAAATGTAACAAAGGAAGATCTATATTGTCGGCATCTGTGGACTGTACCTACTTTTTATCTGCCCCTGAGAGAACACTCCCTTTCACCCAACCCAGCAAGCATTTATTTAAGAACAGAACATGTATCTATTAAGTTTAAAAGAAGAGAAACACATATATCCAAAATTCTTCTTTAGAAATTAATTTTAAAATCCCTAATTTGTTCAATTAGTCACACTGCTTTCTTGACTGTTGATAAAACAGCCATGAACGGGCCATAAGCCACTTTAACATTCAGTTTCTGTGGATGCATTTTCTTGCCTAGTTTTCTGTTCTTCTGTTGCACTGCCAAATGCTACCACCAAATTAGTTACACTGCTGGCATGTCCTGGTCTATTTAATTTGTCCTTCACAGACTTGGCTTTCCGGGAATGGCTGTGCAAACTCTTTGAGCGTACTGATGGGAACCCAGAAGTCCTTTCTGGCTCTACTGACAGTAAATTCTCCTTCTCAGCCTTGAGAGTGGCAGGCATAGAGGTGTAAGAGGCACTCATACCTGCTTCACCAACATTACTATCATCATCTGTGTCCATCTGCTTCTCCTCTGCTTGCCTTTCTGCTTCAGAGATCAACCCAGGGTATTCTGGAGGACGCTCTTGAGAAAGCTGCTGCTCAACTTCGTATTTCCACTCTGTGGGCCACTGTTCAATCGTAGAAGGGCACACCTGATCCATAATGGTACTATATTCCGAGGTCCAGTTGTTAACTCCTCCAACCAGCTTCCCACCTTGTGCAAAGATAAAGCTCCTTGACTTCATCATAGTGGTTTGACAAGCACTGAAAGTTTCAGGAGGAAAATAGCGCATTGCTTTGGACTTGTCCAAAGGATATGAGATAGTTGCTTCTAACTTGGTACGTTCTACTTTTAACTGAGTGTTCTGAAAATCTGATCCTGCTACTGACTGACTGTTCATAACAGCATTCATCTGGTTTATACTTTGAGGAATCATTCCATCGCTACTGAAAACCCCCTGCTTTTCACTCCCCAAACCACCTGTACCAGAATGGGGTCTGGAAACATTCTGTGCAATTTCTAATGTAGATTTACTGTGATCTGCATTAGCACTCGAGGTATGGAGTCCAGTGTGTTGTTCTGGAAGCAGCATCCTTGGGTCTGCTCCATCTTCTCTGGTACCAATGGAGTGCGCTTTTTTCCGCATGGCTGGCGACATGGGCATGGTGCTGTCATCATAGGTCAGCTCATCGCCACTGATGTGGTATTTGTACATGCTGTAGCCATCAGAGCTGTTAACACTGCTCTGCCTCAGGAGATAAGCAGCATCACACTCTGAGGAGGCCCGCGAGCGTGTGTACGTCAGCTCGGATTTGTCGATGCCCGCCAGCTTCTCCAGAGCGTTCACCATCCGACCAGAGAGTTCTTCCAGCTGAGACAGCCGGAGGTCAACTGTCTGGAGAGAAGCTTTCATAAAATGTTCTCTTTCATTCACTTCTTCCAGCCTCATAGACATATTTTCAACTCTGTGGAGTATAAAAGAGGAAGCATAGAACAGAACCTGTAGAATGGCACAGTAACCCATTATAGGCACGCAGCTCCTGATTTCTTCCCAAGGCAGAATTTTGTTGTGTGTGTCATGCCTTGTTCTTTTTGCCCATGTGTAGCATCAAAAGCATGAGCATTTTCTTGTTATCTATGCTTTCTATACACCATATTAGAGAGGTATTTGAACTTTGCCCTTATATTCATGGCAGGAAAGCCCTTAGGGACAGAATACTATTAACATTTCTGCGTGTGCCACCCACTGTGTGCTCTCTTTCACTGTGAAGCATCAAATTAATTACATGAAAAGTACTTTCTAATGACATGCTCACAGGGTGACTTGAAATAGCACCAAAGCGTGTTGTAAAACAGGTTTTGCAGCTGTATGAGAGAGAAACATATACTGGTGTTGATGGGATTGCTTTAGCTCTTGAAATACCTTTCTATTACATATCAGCTGAAGGGAACAGAGCTATTGTCTAGTTCAATTAAAATAATACTTTTTCCCATTTTTTTCTTACCATTTATATCATAATGGATGTGATGGTACTAGAAAAATGCATATAAAAGTAATTAATTGGAATGTGGCTTAGAGATCATATACTGTTAAATCTACTGTGGAAATTAAATTAACTTTTTTTGCTCTCACATACAAAGGATGACAAAGCATCTGGAGTAAAAAGCCATGAGAAATAAGCAAATCTGCTTTGTGGCCATAGACCATAGTGAATCAGTGAGGCTTATCAATCCTGTTTTATTCTCTGCCACAATACCTATGATTTTGACAAACTGCCATGGCTAACCAGTGTGATAGAAAATACTCGAATACATGTAGCAGGTTTAATTTACTTCTCTATTCTCAAATTTCAACTATAATAATGCAAATTGTTCAGAGCCTCTCTCAAGAGAAAGAGGTTTATCTATTAAAGAATTATATGGCTTACAGAGCTAACATAACAAATGTTAAAATGAAGCTATATATAGATATATAGGCAAATATGTACGTGGAGTACTTCATCAACAGAGTACTATGATGTAGATTAAGGTGAAAGAGTGTTTAAAATGTGTATCATTTTCATTACGGGGAGAATTTTTCTTCATTTCAAGGAAGTGGCAAAAGACCCCATCTCTTGACTTACTTAGATCTACGGACAGAATAGGCAGAACCTTTGGAACAGTCCTGCCAAGTGACCTGGTAAAAAGGGCTGCTGACATTAGCACTGTGTGCTTACACAGCAACATGCAAACATTACCTAGTCCTCAGAATAGCATAATGATTTACATGTGAATGTTCCCCATCTTTTAAATGGGGAAGTTCATACTGAGAAGCTAAATGCCTTGTTCAAAGCCTGCAAGAGAATCTGTGGCAGAGATTAAAATTCATCAGTTGTGAGTGCCAGACCCTAAGGTAAACCATAGGTCCAAGGCAAGAACCCTCAGTGCTTTTGTCATTAAGCTCCAACATCTTTCTCATGGTTGGATGAACTGTTGGAAATGCAACAAGCATCAATTTGCTCAAATGGATAAAAAGCATAACTGTGATCCTCAGATGGATGAGAGGTATAAAATTCATCATGAGCAAAAATGTTCTTATAACAAAGCTACCCAAACCAGCAGATTTAGTGACATAACAGATGGAATAACAAAAAATTTGCTCTTGTGAGAGATGCACCTATTCAGATAGTTATTTGGGATTCAGATCAGCTTCTGAGTTGGTGGTGGTTTTCTTCAAGATCAAAATCTTTTGTATTTTAACTCAACCGTGGTTATAAAGAAGATACTAAAAAGACTGTTCCCGACAAAAGGTTTGGATTTTTTTGTTACAATAGGTACCTTTCAGAGGTAACTCTGATGCGTTCATCATTGGATGACTGCTGCTCATCCTCTTTCTCCTGGAAGTATTCTTCTACACACTGCTCTTCAAACTCATACAGTTTTTTTAGCTCTTCATCATTCAGAAATAACTCTGTGCAAAAGAGAAGAACAAAAGAGGAGTTTCCTTTTTCTGAACTTCTGACAGTCAATTTAAATCCAATTTAGCAGTTTATTTTGGACATAGACATACTGCAGATTCTACTCCTGCACTAAATGAGCAGATGATTTTTTTAAACAGGCAATGAGCACTTAGCTAAGGATGGGCAGAACTGTGAAGGCAATGGAATGCATTACGACCATCATCTGCTTCCATGGCCATCCACCAGGGGCTCTATGTTCTGAACGACTTTGGCATTGTTTAGCAGCTGTGCATTGAACAAACTGACCAGATTTTACAAGATAAAGACCTGGGTGATCTCTGCCAGTTTGACTGTTCCTTCATTCAAGTGTTGTTCTTAAAAGGATGCCAGTTATAGGCAACAGATAAACTTAACAGATTGTTCACAGATATTCTTTGGATAAGATGTTAAGAAATTTATAATCACATAAAAAAAATCCTACAGGAATATAAGCTTTTGGGAACAATTCATCCTTTATCTGGATTTGTCTCTTCGCATTCAGAAGGAGTGTTACGTTTACTTTTTTTCTTTTTCCATTTGTGCAAAAATGTTTCCTGTGAAATGTAGAAATAGAGGGATAGTTGTGAGCATCTGATTATTTCCATGAGGCATATAATGAAAATAATAATTAACAGTTTCAGAGTATGTTAGGAGAAGAATCCTCACAGTTTCCCTGTGAAATGACAGATAAATCTCTAAATGATAGTGGAGATACTCTTAGTCACAATCACAGAGCTGACACTATAGCTGACATTTGGAACTGTGATCCCTTCTTCTGAAATTCCTGTTTGCCGTTCCTAACACATAGACTTCACTAGAACTTGGTAAACCCCTGCATTAAGTAGATACCATCTTCTGTTCTAAGGAAGCATGTTCAAAGAGGTCTTCCTTAGTATCAGAGAATTGCAGATTCTCAGGCACCCACAGAGCCCAAGAGCTGTTAACTTGATACAAATATTGGCCCATACTGTCTTCTGGAAATATATTTGATGGTCAAGGTGAACAAAACCGTTCAGTGTTGTAGAGGCTGCTGCTTTCTGCTCCTATGGTGCAAAGAGCTCAATTTAGAGAAGATTTTTTGCATACTCAGTCCCCTGTCACGCTCGTCCTGGTCTCCATCACCCTTCTTGCAGCGGCAGCAGATCCGCTTGATTATTATGTAGATGTGGCTGAAGATAATCATTGGTGGAGGCAGGACAGGTCTGTCATGGAATGTCATGATCAGCTGGTACCGCTGGAACTTCCAGACTTGGTTGGATATTGATTTCACCTCAAAGAAGGTATTGCTGAAAGAAAACATAGGTACAGTTTCTATGAGGTGCCTTATCTTATCATTGAGCAAGTACTGTATTGAAAAAAGCAGCAGCAGAAAATCATGGAGACACATGACTTGCTTGGTTCAGCTCTTTGTTGGTGCTACTGAACTGAAGATTAAATTGAACTAATGATTTCACTACTCCTTTTGAAGGTAGCAAACAGAAGGTGCTCTGCATCCTTCAGGCACCACTCAGAACAGTCCTTCTCTCAGACCATTTGGTCCTACTGTACAAATCCCTGAGAAGCCAGTGAAAAGAAACTTGCACAATTTATGCATCACATAATTGGTATTTTGGGGCTTGATTATAAACTATTTCTTTTAACACAGGCCAGTATTTGATGCTACACAAAGTATTAAATCCATGAAAAGTATTTTGTATGCTAAACTCAGAAGTTTCACATAGTTTGCCTTTAATATGCTAATCAGCTTGACCTACATAGAAGACTTCAAGTTTTCACAAAATGTCCTAAATTCAAACTTTACTCCCTCAAACTTCTGATTAGAAAACATGGTGCATATTCTTGTAAAGAAATTTATTCTTGGAAGCTTCATCATTTTTACAACAAAATAAGATGTGTTTTAAAGTATTTAATTTTGAAATTCAGTTGATATGAAGCGATAGATTTCAATCCAGAGATAACAATAGTCACAGTTATGAAATAGCAACTAAGAGAAAGCAGACTTGATATTCTGTCTTAGAAAAAGCTTTTCAAGCTATTTTGAAATATCTTCAGACAGCTCACTCTACTTCTATGATGGTGATGATACTGGAACTTCTTTTTTATATTTTCTGTCCACTTCTTTTCTAACTTTGTGTGCTTTAGAATATCTACATTCATAAAACCAGTTAAAACATGTCTTTTATGCCACAGAATTCCTGTATACACACAGCTTTTGCTTTCTTTAGGTTAAGTATACATGTGACTATTTACCAATGATAAATAACAATCTGCCTTCATTCTGTGTCTCCTTTATAGCAGGAATTCCCCTGCTAGATCTCAGCCCCTTGCAAGCAGGCTGGGATGGCAGGAGTTAACAGCGTGACCTACTTCCCAAACTGCTGATTCCTTGGTCCTTCAGCCAATAATAGCTGCGATTGTAAGATTCTTCACCTTCTCCCCAGCTATGTGACTGGCATTTGAGCACTTTAAACTCATGACCTTTTAAGCTACATACATCAAATGAAAGACAGGCTTTGTGAGCTGCAGATTTCTGGGCACACGAAGTACTATTTTTGCATTTGTGACACAAGCTACCTATGCCAACAAGCCCTCCAACACTGCATGTCTGAAGGCAACAAAATTGGATCACCTGCTTTTCTCAGGTGCTCTGTTCAGAAAGTATTGGAAGCAAGTAGTTAATCTTTTTTTTTTAATCCCTACGTCATGAGAGGAAACACATGCAAGCTAAGTGCAGGTGGGAAGAACAAGCAGCAGAAATTTATTTAGTTTTACTCCAGGTAAGTCCAAATACAGATGTGTGCAGACTGCACACTGCTTGGATTGGCCACGGACCTTGGCAACACATAGCCATCCTTCACGTTGGTTCAAGGCAATACAGACTATTTTTTTGGGTCCTGAAAGAACTCTGCAAGGCCCTAATTTCTTTTTCTAAATGGAAAACAAAACAAGAAGGAAAAAGAAAAAGAAGCCAGATGATGTAGTGGGAATGCCTCCTGCCTTTGCTGTTCAGTGCAGTGCAGCGCTGTGACTGCCAGTGGCTACACGTGTTTCTGTTAGGTGTGTGCCAGTATTCCTGGACCTTATTTCTCACCTTTCCAGAGCAATCCTGAGGCCTGTCACTACCCATTAGAAGGTAACTGGAAGTAGCCAGATTCTCTCACATACATTGCTGCAATCGCTGGCACATTCAAAGCCACCTTTCCTCACTCTCCTCCAGGGTACACCCTGTTGCCAGTATTTGCCAGTCAAATCCATCCAGTAATGAGATTCTGACAGTGAATGCAAACCCTTGCAAAATCAGCTGATGGGCTCCCACAGAAACTTTATCTGGACAATAAGACAAAGATGCATGATCGTTTACATACTTGAAGACAGCAATCAGCAGGTTTACCAACAGGATATTTGCTACCAAAAGGTAACAGGCCATAATAGCAGGAGTCAGCCAGGCCCCTGGTATGCATGGAGGGAGGCGTTTGCCATCATCATCATAAAGATTGTCCCCACAAGGAGCTGAAGAAAAAACAGGAAAGGTATTTGTCACAAATTGCCTGATACTTAAAAACACTCTTCACTTTTATTTAATGATGACACGTGCATAAACGCTGCCAAATTTTGTCAGTTTATTTCCAGGAGCAAGTATGTATAATTTCTACTTCAATCCTGCTTCTAACTACATTTCCCATATTAGTGAACAGAGAAGCAACTCCTTATTGTACACTGTAAAGTGTGGCTTTCTATTCACATTCCCATGGATTTTCTTTTTCTCATAGTAATAGTCTAAGACAAGATCTTAATGTGCATACATACATATTAATGGTGGGATTACAAACAAATTCTTAAACCTAGCCTGTGAGCATACCTTGCCAAAGATATAAAAGCGCTGCCTTAGTGGTACCAGATTGCTGAGCATAAATTCAACCTTTACGGGGGCCCAGTGTATTGAAGAGGCCTTCAATGGCCCTGATCAGCTTCACTGGGAGTTTACACATACACACCTGTCCCTGCCTGAGCTATGTCTCACCCCTGCCTCCAGGATGGACCTTGGACCAGTATTAGTTGCACAGATGGACCACTCTGTGTCTGACCCTGTCTTTTTTTGCCCCTTATTGGACTCCCCAGATGGATCTCAGACTACTACTTGACCTGTCTGAGGCTGTTAATATTACCAGCAGGTTAATGCTACCAAAAAGATAAAATTATAATATGAAAATTGTATAGTAACAGCAAAATACGACTACTGAGAGTGGGACAAAAATTGAGAATATTGATCCATCCAATATAAAATAATTGCCTGAAGTAATTCTATGAATACATAGGTTGTCTTGGGTAAGAGCTGTCTTGGAGCTGGGTAAATGCAGCAAGTTTGTTCTGTCTGTAAGTGCAGTGTCAACATATCTGATTTCAAATACAAGGCTAACTTTTGGAACCACTTGGTAGCAGGTGAAGTTTTTGTCAACCGCAGGTTCTTTAGCTGTAATCTCAGCAAATGCGAAGTCTGACATGGTTCATTACAGATTTACTTCATGTGAATAGAAAACCCAGTATTTTTAAACATTTTGCAAAAAACCCCAATCTTCAACCTCGCTTGAAACATTCCTTGAAAAAAGATAAAGCTTATTTACTGAGGTCTCAAAGAGATATTTGGACTGTAATTAATAATATTTATTTTACTTGCTTTTCAAACATCAGACCTATATTTTTTCCCAGTTTTCCTAATAAAAGTATAGCAGGAAAGGTAAACGAATATTAATTTTATTCAAATGGACCAAAGCAGTGCCAAACCCACAGCAATGTTGTGTCTAGGTAATCAAAGGGCATTAGTTATACAATAACTAATACAATATAGCCACTCATGCATCATAATTTAAAAAACCCAATTATTTTACTGTTGGTGTACTAGAAACAAATCTTAGGAACCACTTAAGCTCAGTTAAAACTTCTGATCTGCATTTTATATTAAAATACTTTTCCTCTGCTTATTTTCAAATGAAACTATTACAGTAGAAAAACAAGATTCACACCTGAATATTGGATGAGTGTTGCAGTTAAAATATAAGTAACTAGTCAAGAAAAAGATTAATCAACATATTCAGGTAAATGAGATAATCAGCGCTCCACAGAGACTTACGATTGATTTCCATGGCATAGACTGAACATCATTCCAAAGGAAGGGAATAGAAAAGGAGGCAGGAAGAGAAAAAAGAAACCAATTGGATAATAAAGAAACAGAACCCCAAAACAGGTGATTGGAAATACAGTTCTGTTGCCAAGAAAAGATAAGCAACTCAAATATCAGAACAGCAGAGACATATGCTGAGAAAAAATGTCTTTGTTAAAAAATGCATTGCATTCTGCAATTTTCTTTTCATGCTGTTTTCCCCAAATGCTACATATGGCAGCAAACTAATGATAATAATATATCACAAAATGCTTCTGGCAGATGATCATTTAAATATACATGATATTTCTGGCAAGTAAGCAAAACTGGCAGTCACCACGAACACGAAGCTACTCAAAACTACCACACAAAAATCATTCTTTTAGCTGTTATGGAAACATCATCTCCTTTATTTTTTCTTCTTTTTTTTTTTTTTTAACCACCCTGGCTTTGAATCTGTCAGCTGTTTCCTTTGAATAGTTATGTTTCCATTAATAGGCATGCTATTGTACACTGCCATAACATCAGTATCATTAATGCCCATTTTGACTACCAGTCTGGATACTTGCTTGCCAATTCCTAAATGCTGGTTGCAAGAAAAGTCACATTATTGAAAGAAATTCAACCAGGCTTCTCTATTGTTTAAGAACATGATGCTGTTGAGTACTAAATGCTGATAACTTCTTGCTTGTGCACATTTTCTAGACAGAGTGAACCACACAAGAGCTTCCTGGGGTGCATTGGAAAAAGTGTTACAAGCAAATTAAGGGAGGTAATTATTCCCCTCTGCTCAGCTCTGGTGAAACCACATCTGGACTTTTGTGTCTGGTTCTGGGCTCCCCCACAGAAATCAGACATGGACATACCAGAATACTCTAGTCATGGGCCACAGAGATTATTAAGGTGATTGGACTATCTCACAAATGGGACAAGACTGAGAAAGCTGGGATAATTTAGTCTGGAGAAGGCCAAGGAGATCTTACCAATGTTATAAATACCTGATACTGTGTGGGAGAAAAGGACACAGGGCCAGACTCTTATCAGTGAAAAGAGGAGCAGCAGTGGGCAATGGGCAAAGGTGGAAATATGGTAAATTCCATTTAAACCAGGTTGTCCAGAGAGGTTGCACAGTTTTCATCCTTCAAGATCCTGTAAACATGACTGGACAGTACCTAAGCAATTTGGGATAAATCTAATTTGCCCCGTTTTGAGCAGGAAAGTTTAACTGGATGATCTCCAAAGGTGCCTTCTAAGCCCAGCAAATTCTGTGACTTGTGATCTTCAGATGACACCCTATCCTCAGAGAAGATACTGACAAAGTCCAGCTACCTTCTTTCATAGGGAAAATTTGACCTAATACTTCTTCCATAAATTGTTTACACCCCTGGGCCTTGCCAAAGCCACACATCAGCACTTAAGCCAGTCACATTAGATTGCCCATAGCCATCACTCCCCAATGACTTCTGAGACTGCTTTTGTGCTGTGTTAACAGAGAACCACAGACAGATTAGAGTGAAAATTTCTTATTGAAAGCAAAAAGAACTTCAGGCATCAGTCCATAGATTTCTACACAGGAAAAATATACAGAACAATTGTAAGGCAGTGTAAAAGAATGGCTTGCATAGCCAGAATTATTTTAATATTACCTTTTGTCCCCCAAATCTTTTCCACTGCTGAAGAAAAATTTCCAATTCAAAGCATGCAGAGTATATAACTGAGAAATGACTGGAAGCATGAGAGAAGTCTGAGACACCTCTTACACTAAAGAGATGGCTGGCAAGTTGAGTTTTGATTTATAAGGAAATCAGACTGTCTACACTGGCAAATATTCTTTGTTCAAACTGAAGTGGGATTTGAATGCACATAGTGAGATAAGGGATGGCCTGTTACAGTCACTTCCTCTCCATGGGAGAAGTGTCCCACTTGTGAGCCAGGATAAGCTCAGGATCTCTAATGTGCCCCAAAACAGTATCAGACAGTAGATGACTGGCTTGACCTTTATTTGTCAGGAGTAACTTAATGTACCTACATTAGTGAAACAAGCATTCATTAGGAAGACAAAGGTGATCTGATTGTACACTGTTCAGAAACAGACTAACGACACTTTATTCCTTTCTAAACAATTAAAGTACACTTTAATGACATTTGGTATAAAAGCTTCTTATGATGATGAATCTTTACGTTTTTGAACTTAGACCTCCAGGTTCTTCAGCCTTCCACTTCCCTATCTGTCAGTATATGCAGGTGACTGAAACAACACATACACAAAGCTGAACAGCAGCTTGTATTATTTCAGATAAAGTGCAAACTGCATGATGCACACTAGAGGAGGCCAGCTGCACATTGGACTGTCATACAAATTAAAAAAATTAGCAGTAACAGGACAGTTTCCATCTCCTTTAAAATACTGACAGCTATTTTTTTAAAACTATGCAGGTTTTCTGTAAGACAGGCTATTTCCACATCCAGAGATAATGAAGTGGACTTTGCTTTTTTGTTTTGTTTTCCCATAGGTGTAGAAAAGAACAACATGAGTGATTAATGAAATGGAAACGTTTCTGAAAGCAGACAGATGTATGACTGGGAGTAAAAATGTATGAGCTCATTGCCTGTGAGTTGGAAATGAAAGGATATGTGTATTTTAGCCTCCTATGCAAGGAATTTAGTTTTTTTTCTTCTGTTGGAACTGACTCTTAGTAAGCCTTTGGATGAAAAGAACATTTCAGAATGATCTCTGTTGATCCCTGCAAGTAAACAGAACACTTTACACTGTCACACTCTTGGACAGGAGAATGTTCTGCACTACATCCCTTTCTGTGTTAACTGAATTTGAATATAAACCAAGAGACCAGACACGCAGGTGGGGAACAGAAAATTGTTCAGCCTCAGGTCTGCCACAAGAAAACAACAACAATATAATCATAAAGCAAAAACACTACTTCCAAATTAAAAACAGTCTTTAATTTGGATCTGATCATCTGCCTCAGAAACAGGAAACAGACTCTTACTATGAATTCTACTCTTACGGTCTATCTGGTCAGCGAACACCTCTCCGTAGATCATCCAGTAGGGCATGTAGAAGATGTTGCGGGCCAGTCTCCAGGAGGGCTCCTCGTCTGGGTGCAGGATAGCCTGGCGGGCTACTCCAAAGCTCATCAGAACCACCAGCATGATGACCACGAAGTACAACATGTCAATCATCTGCATGGAGAGACCACAGAGAGGCTCTCAGCACCTCCAGGGAGCACAGGGGCACCAGCAGGTCTGTCTGCCAGCGTGCATCACAGCAAACAACAAAACAGCAAGAGAGAATCTTCTTGACATCACTCTTCAAGTACTGCTCATGAATTACATACAAATGCAGAAAAAGCAGTTACTTAAAGGACTATCAGATTATATTTAAAAATACTTAAAATGCTAAAATCTTTGCTATCCCTGTTCTCCTCTGCATCAAATGTAGTCTGCTGTGCTTTCAGCACAGACCTCCTCTGTGGTTGCAAAGAGATGATAAAATCATTGCTGTACCATCTCCTGTGCACAGCTGATGGTTTTCTGGATGATTCTGGTGTATCTGCAATCTGTTACTGCATGAGCATAACATCTTGTTTGTATGTGTGAAATTCACATGGCAACTTTGCACAGGCTTTATTCAGAGTCCTACTTGATGGAGAACCTCTTTTGAAACCAGAATGGAATTTAGTTTCCCATGGAGTTCTTAAAGACATAATTTAGAGCAATTTAGGCACTAACCATCTTTCCAATCATCATGACGTAAGGTCCCAGATATTTGTTCACACCAAAGATATCTAGTACTCTAATGTACCAGAAAATGATATCTACGCAGTAAATCACTCTTCCATAACCCATGTAAGGCTGGTTCTGCAGGCGAAGAATTGCTCCTATGATAAATACTGAAATAGCCACCAGGTCAGTAATATTCCAGTATTCCTGGAGCCAAACTTTGACTTTTTGGCTCAGCTTGCCAGGCTCTGACATCAAAATCTGAAATAAAAGTCAAACAAACAAATAACAAAAAAAGAATTAGAAAAAACTCCAAATTACACTTTTGAAGTAAACAGTCGCGAAAGAAGACCAATCTTGTCATATTAAATAGGTGTCTGAGGCCCCCTCCACTGTCAACAAAATTTGTTTCAAGCAAGAATATTTTTAGTTACTAGTATATTTTAGAATATGAGACTCTTTTCTCTCCTGTATGGCTTCTCAACCCTGTGCACAAGTCCACGCAGTTATAATCTCTGAGAGTGAGCTTCATTCTAAGGATTCTGAGATGTTGGTATGGTCAGACTTTACCTCTCTGACTTTCTCCAAAGCCAACGTCACAATGTAGGAGATGACAATCCATTCCTGGACTGATGGCCACCGTTCCATCCGCACCAGGATGATGTAATTAAATAACATCAAGTAACCAAGGTATGATATCTGCCAAAAAAGAAAAAAATACTTTATGGGCTCTAGGTGATGGATCCCAGGATCCTTCCAAATTAGGCAGTATTCAATTACTTGAGATGACTTACACACACACACGTACAAAAAGAAAAACCCCAGTCTCCACTAATTTCCATTACAAAGTCCTGGATTATTAGTGCAAGCCAATAGAGCTAAAACTCAGTTTTCTATAAGCACTGGAGTAAATATCAAACTGGTGGTGCTGGTGACTTCAAGCCACACAGTAGCCTTTGGTGACCAACCAAACTAAAAAATTCTGAGACTTTCGAAATCTAGAGTTAAGAAATCAAAAAGGATTCAATGACTTTGCAGGGAGAAAAACCCTGGAAGCAAAACAGTAACAAACCAAAAGATATTTCAGAGAGAAAATGGAATTTACTAAAGAATGGAATACTCAGTGTGAAATGTTTACTCAGCATCTCAAGGCAGATATAAGGCAGAACAGGGAGGCAAAGCTGTGAGCAGCACCTGCCTGGAGGGGTAGAGAAAATAAAGAGCCATACAGCCCACTTTCTTTCTCCACTCTGTTGTGATGTGGTTGAGACCACCTAAGCAGAACACACTCTTCAGCTGGAGCCAGAGGCATACAAATGTCATTTATGAGTCCCTCTTCCCACACTCATTACTTAAACCCATCTACATGGACAGCAGGTTTGCAGGTGTTTTGATTACTTTAGGCAGCTCCCAGACTCAGGAGCAAGTTTCTTGCTAAAGCCTAACCCAGTAAGAGCAGGGAAGGCTGCATCACCAGAGAAGAAACACCAGACAGAAGGCAGTCAGATCCTTTTAGCTGAGGGGCCTGATAATATAGGAAAGTAAAACCCCATTTGCTCATTTCCCTAATAATTTGGCTAATTAGGACATTCGTATCAACCTGTGTGTTGGGGATAAGTGTGAAACACTCAGCTGCTGAAGATCCTTACTTGCACAAGAACAGATATTTCCTTCTCTGCAGGAAGCAGGCCTGCTGCAGTGCCCTCCATGCTGGCACAGCCACGGGCCTCCAGCAGCTGAAGGAATCACAGATGCTGTGGAACATATGATCCAGACAGCTGAATTATCTCATTTGGTGAAAGAAGCAAAACAGCAATTCTAAAGTGCTCTAAACCAGGCCCTTTGTGCCTGGGGTTTTTTTAGTCTACTAAAATGTAAGTTTTTGCACTATAAAACCATATTGAATACCTTTCTTTGAAATTAAATAGGAATTTTGCTTTTAAATTATTAATACAGGCAGCAGAAAGGGATCAATATAGTGATTTGTGATTAAAATCTGCTAAAACTAAAAACCTACATATCATTATGACATACTAGGTAACAGGCATCCTAATTTTGAACACATAAGGAACCAGTATCCCTTTTACAGGGCACATGCAAAATTTATGAGCAGTAGCATGAATACATGTTCTATGACAACGGTTTAACACCAGATATGTCTTGATGCAATAAACAGAAAATTAGATGCATGTCAAAAATCAGTATTTTAGTTTAGATTGGTTTTAACTGTTTCAGTAAAGTACCTATAAAGTCTTAGCAGACTGGGATATGAGCTTCCACCTAGGCTGCGCCCATCTGAGCAACAGGGCAAATGGCACTGATACTATGGGGTTACTTCTCGGGTCCTAAAGGACATTTCAGTGCAGAACAGGAGCCAGGAATTTTAGAAAGCAAGAGAATCCAGACTACCTTGGATTAAGTGGCTGGATTATGGAGCTTGCATGTAGTTTGGTGTATTCCACACAGACCCTCCTTCACAGCATGTAGGAGCTTTAGAGGCTGACAACATCAGCTTCAGTTATTCATTCTGTTTCACTGTCTGTGCATTTTCCTTTGAATAAAGGGACTGCTTTACTCATCAGATTCCATGAAAGTCAGTAGGATATTTATTTATTACATGGTTATTACTTTTACATTGGAATCCTTTCAGTTTCACATGTGTGAGAAAAATGATCACTGTCAGTTTAATCATCATGACTTACTGTGTAGAACCAAAATTTGACGATAGGTGCATTATAGAATTCATAGATCTTTGTTCCAATTGGAAGGCTCTTTTGTTTTTTCTTTCCATTCTCTTCATCCCCTTTTCGGGAGCCTGTATCTGCATTTGCATCCTGAAAAACCAAAGTGGTCAGATTTCATCAATATAGAGCAGTAAAAATAGTAGCTTTTCCTCAACCACAGCCCCAACCAACTGTTAACTAAGCAGGGATTCCCCTGAGCAACAGACCTCTTTTTAAAAGTATATAAATAGAATTCCATAAATATATGGAACTATGAAGACACTTCATGTGCCCTGAGAATCCAGTCTATACACTCCAAAATTCTTCACTGATTTTATCCCACACAGGCAGTTGAGATTTTAAACTGAGTGAGCTACAGCATAATCAGAAAAGTCAGAAAAATGAGCACTCTTGAGATATTAGAACTTTCTAATAATCTCCATTACTGACCGCATTTTCCTCCTCCTTTTCTTTGCCTTCCTCATTTTCTTTTGATGTCTGGTAGGAATAGTCATCATAACTCCGATACTCTAGGAAAAGGATGGTGGGAGGGAAGAGAATTCCCATTATAACCTGTGAGCAAGAAAGAATTCAACTCAGTATTTGTTTATATTATGGATTTCATATCAAGGTAGGTCCCAAAACAAAATTTTCCTTTGTATAGTAGTCAAGATATTATGCCATCCTCAAGCCTACGAAAATGAGTAAGTACTTATGAAGCATTGGCAATAAGGTATTGCATGAAATATGGCACCCTGGAAAGCCACAAATACTCTGCAATTAAGAAATTGTGCTTCAAAATTAGTGTGCAGAGAAATGTCACGAGACGGACACAGTGGCAGTTAGAAGAGGCCATCAGGCTTGTTATTGGAGTTTATAGTTACTTCAGTCACCTACTAGAATTAGTTTGAATAGTTAAAAAAACTATGCAAGGTAAAGGAATCTTTGCAGATAGCACTGGGAGAATTCTCTTACTGTGTGAGATTGCTTAGATACAGAAACACAAGTCAAAGTACAGAAAGGGAGCAGAGACAAGAAGGCAGGTAATGAAACTAGACAGACATCAGGAAGTTGATTAATTCTTTGGAGAAAAGAAAGGAAAATAATAAACAGGTTTAGGAAGGACCATGATGCATTCTGAAAGGCAGAACACTTGCCTGAAGATTTTAAACAGTTTTAAGAGGGAGATATGGGAAAGTGGAAATAAACTGAGAATGGCAGTCAGTGCAATGTGTATGTCAGCAAACTTGGGAATCTGCCCTGGGCAGACAGATACAGCACTTTGTGAGTAAGGGGGGACTTAAGGAAATAAGGAGGTGAGACTGAGTGTGGCAGGATGGGCTTGCCTTTGGGTGACAGCAACTGCATGACTCAACAAGGAAAGGATTATACTCACATGAAAACACACACAAGCAAACATTGCTCTGCTTCCTTAGCATTCACTCACTCGTGTTTCTTTTCTGTGTGAGTCCCCCCACATTACTTGTTTTTTGTAAATCAAACAATTAGGAAATATTAAAATCAGTAAGAGAGACTGCATCATCAAATCACAGAAGCAGCAAATAAAAATCACATGGTTTCACACAATGCAATTGCATAGATTTCACTCTTTTCAACACTGAGTCTTGTCCCTGTGTCTTCTGGTATGGTATTAAGCAATATAAGAAGCATGTGTCCCCATCTGGTTCATTTTATCTCTATTCCCATTGCATGGACCCCTAATGGAGACATTTTTGCTTGTACCCAACTAATTTTTAATAAAAAGAGTATGTTCTCAATTAACAAATCTCATGCTTTATTGAAAGTCACAACTTCTCTCTCAGATTCCAATCATGTTAAGTCTTTTATGGAGTTATATTTTCCTTTGTCGTGGTGTAATGTTCCTTAGATATCCTGAATTTGGAAACCAAAGAAATTAGCTTTAAAACAGCTACGTTATTAAAACACCTATAAGTAAGCCATTTTTTCTATGCAAACACTATGTATAACAAAGTGCTCCCTGCAACAAACTCTCTTTGGAAATGATGCAGAACAGAAACACCTTAAGGCCGGGGTTTTTCCGCATGCGCAGCCGCCCCATCCACATGTCTGTTAGAAGCATCTGGCTGCAGGTGTGAGCAATGAAGTCCCTGTGTTTCGCTGCCACAGCCAACTTTAGGCAGGTGGAATTACTCCAGTTCTTCAGTTCATACGTCAGCAGTTTCATGGCAATCTGCTCATCGTGTTTATAGGACTGATCCAAGAGTTCAACAGCCAGCTGGCCAAAATCTCTGGAAGATACAAGATAAGACCAGTGAAGTTTGAGTTAGGAATCTCTGTTTTGCTTTGGGGTTTTACTGGGCAACATATTCATCCACACACATGTATAATGACAAGAACAACTGATCTCAAGCTTGATTTGGGACAGTCTACAAAAGTTCCAAACAAACTGTTAGTGAACAGAGGGAATTGACTTAGGCCAGTAACATCTTAAAGGGAGTTTACATATATCATCAGATACTCCTTAATTTATGGGAGTAAATTCTGAAAATAGCTTTGTGAAATAAAACTAGCTAATTTTACAGAGAGAAGCTGAAGAAAGAATGCATTCTGTCAGAAAAAATGCAAGTCTTCTCCCTACTAGTGTTGCCTTGAGTTCCTGAGACCACATTTTGCCTTGTCTATAGTTGATAAATTGGTTCCAAATGGCATTCTGGGAAACTACATTGTAGAAATGAATTGTACTTAACTAAAAGTAAAGCTTCTCAGCAAGCTTGTATCAAGTGGATATAAAATCTGCTCTGCATCTACTAACTTTGAGTTGTTGTCCAGATCCTGGGAGATGTCATCCACAAGCTCACTCTCAGAAGACTCATGGGCCATAGATTTGTAGAGTTTACAGGCCACGAGTGCCTTGGCCATGGATTCCTCCCCTCGCTGCCACAGGAAGAGGGCCATCTTCTGCCGCTTCATGAGCACAGCCCACACCATCAGCTCATGGAACGGGTACTGAAAGCGGCTCACTTCCGGGTCATCCACATCAATATCAATCTCTTCCTCCTTTTTTTTCTTCTTCTTCTTCCCTTTGGTGGGAGGCTCATCATCCTGGGAAGAAAAGAAGAAAAATGATTCCCATCAGTTTCTAATAGCTCACCTGACAACAGCACCATGCACGGAACAAGTACTGAGAGGACACCTTAATACTCCAAGCTCTAATTTGGTTTTGCTGTTTGCTACAATGAATGCAATAGGACAGAGCATGCACTGGGCAAGCACACACAGACTCAGGTTTTATTCAGGGTGCTGTTTCTTGTACACATAATTATGAGTCACCCATCCTGGAAGAGTGCAGTAGAACCCCTTGGTACTGAAGGCTACACAGATCTCTACTGCATGTGGAATTGCACAGGCTGCTCTGCAACAAATTAATATTTAATTAATTCCTCTTCAGTGTCAATGGGGCTCTAACAAAGCTGAATTCCCTATGGATAGGCCGCACTGTCCTTTCTGATTCATTCTGTCTGTATCTATCCCTGCAGAGCAGTGCTGCACATCTTACAGGTATCAGAGCACTTTCCAGACTGACGTGCAGGTCATGGCAGCATGCAAAAGGCAAAGACAGGCACACAGCACCCTTAGGAACAGAAAGATACTAAAGAGAGTCTTCACCTTGGAATAAGCAATCTCCTCTTAGATATGCAGTGCACATGGAACGTATTAAGCATCCCATTTCTTAAAGGGATAGGGAGGATAGGCCGTTACTACAGGAACCAACATGGAAGTGACTGAAGGGAAGCATAACAATGAAGCAGGATCCTGAAGGGAGAAAGGCGTGATTGGGAAAATTAGAGTTTAAAAAATGTAGGAAGAACATTGCATATATAAGTGTAGACAGAGATCATCATCATTGTAGACCTTGATTCCAATCTCAGAAATGGATTGTAAGTGAAAGAAATCGCTATTCTGCAAAATCAGTTCTTGTTCAAGCAAGCTCAGCATAACGCACTATTTTTCACCAAAATGTGAACTTAAAATCCAAATTCAGAGTTCAGCCTCTCACCCCAAGTTTCCAAAGATGACTATTCAGCTCAGCCATTGAGCATGTACTTCTTCAGCAGTTTTAAGAACTGCAAGTGGTGAGCTCTGTCTTCTATGGAAAATTGAGGGGTCATTAATTATACAAAGTATTGACCACCTCTGAAGCACAGGACATAAAATCTCAAATAGGGAATCAAAAATTAGGTCCTCTACACACTAGGAAAATCAAATGAAAACAAAACCCTCTGCAAGACAGAAAGTGCTGAGGAGTCTGAAGTTCCTGTTTTAGAGCTGCTAACACTGGAAATGAGAAAAACTCAACCACGTGGAGTCACAGCAATTTACTGATCACTTCAAAGAAATGTAAATGTTTTTTTAACTTTTTCTTTCTGTTGGAAGAAGGAGTGGGCTCTACCTGCTGTCAAGTGGAAAAAACTTCAGTTTGTGCCACATAAAACATTTCTCACTGAAAGAAATAGGAAAATCAAAATGTACTTTTGGAGAAGCACTGTGATCAATGCTGATCAAAAAGAGTCGCACCTCTGAGGGGCTGAGCTTTTGGCTTTGAGCCAGTAGAAAATTGGAAGCTGATCAGAGAGATTCAACATAATGTCTTTAAGAGGTTCTCTACAGATTTTCTCTGTAGAAAAAAAGGGTTCCTTATCTGTCTGGGGAAATAGGGGCATTTGTGTGTGGGTATGGCTCACATCAACTCTAACAAGCAGCATGAACACCTACTGTGTTTGAGCACTATCACAGCATTGATAAAATCCCACTTCCTAGAGAAATGCACCTGCCTCTTGGTGTCAATGCTTTCCTGGTCTATAATGACTTTTTTTCCAGAAACAAAAGCAACTACCTCCAAAACAGAGTGAGTTTTTAGGCATCATCCCAGATTTGTTTCTGCTCAATAACAAATTTCTGCAGACACACAAGCAATTGAGGTAAGGGCTGGACCCAAAATCCTGGATCAGCCTCACTGTTTACAAAGCGTGGTGCCATCACAGTAGCAAGGATGTTTTATAGTGGAGGACAGCATCTGACCACCTTGGTTTTTCACTCCAGTTAAATGTTTTCTCTATGCTAAAACATCATTAAGCACAGAAGTTGTTATTTCATGGTTAAAGGGGATTTCGCCATAAGTAGCACTGCTGGATTAAATTCTATTTTCAATGTCATGAATGTATACATATGAATAATTAAATCTACAATATGTTCCAATGTGAAACATGTTATTACATAATACTGCTAAAACTTGCCTGAAAACCAGTAAGCAGAGATTTGGGCAGTTCTAAAGATGCTACCCTTAAAAAATGGTAAGAAGTATTTCGTTCAATGTTTGCAAAATGGAATATCCTGTCTAGTTGAAATTTTCTGTAAGTCACAGTAAAAATCAAAAAGCTAAGAGCAAGAACAGAACTGTACCAAGAAATGTTTTGATAAAACCAGAATTTTAAATAAATCCAACTTACCTCCATACCCAGCAGTTTAAGAGCTTTTGGCTGAACATTAAAAAATAGAAAAGAAAATCAGTTAGATGGGAGGAAAAATTGAAAGACCAAACAATACCAAGCAAATCCATTTTCATTTACAAATGTACAGCATTTATTATTAGACTTACTGTCACAAATAATTGTACCAATAATGCTGCAGTTAGTTACATACTCCTCATTTTAATTGTATTTGCAGGAATGCAATGGGTTAGGAAATATCTATCCTGCAGTCAAAAGAGAGATTTTATTTCAGACTGAAAAGTTAAATGAATCATTTGATAAACAGTGCTTTGAGAATTACAATCACCACATTGTCACAAAAACTAAAAAAAAAAAAAATAAAAAAAAAATAAAAAAAAATAGTGCTTCTAAGCACACTGCAGTATTTCTAACTTGTAAACTACTAGAATAGGAGGAAATTCACCTCCAGATCAGTGTATTCACCACCTCTCACGTCCTCACATTCTTTAACAGAGATGTCTTACAACTTTCTTATATAACTTCACTCTTGGAGTTTCAACTTCTACCTTGCAGCATTTCATTAGAATTTAATATGCAGTGTTTCATGAAAACAAAGGAACAGAGTATTACTTATCAGCACAATGGCCATATCCAGAATGAACTCATTCTTACCCTCTTTGGTCCAAATAAATTATTATAAAGAGTCCGGAAACTTTTCCGAGTATAGTTGCAGCGATAGGCTCCACCCATGAGATATTCCAGCACAAGACCAATATCTATTAGGCTGATATGGTAATCTGGTGGAAGATTTCCCTACAAAAAAACCCCCCAAAACTTAATAAGAATTTAGGATAAGAAAACATGACATAGACTAAATTGCCTGGCTAGATATATGTCATGATTAAATTGGCACATGGGTATTATACACAGCCACTGAGTTCAGCCTTTGAACATTTGTATGAAATTAATGGTAAGTGATTCACATAATGAAAATTTTTGGGGTCATAGCTTTTTGGTTTTCTTGTTAACAGAATTCATAGTTGTGAACAAATTTTCATTTGATTTTCTCATGTATCACTGTCCATACAAGTTTGTTTACAAGGGTTGTATTGATGAAATTAAGAAACTCTGTACTGATTTTCATTAATCCAGTATAAAGGCATGACAATTCCATGGTGAATATCCTTGATATTCATACTTTACATACTTTTTAAATGGAAACTTATACGTCATGATATTATCTACAGTTGAGACTACAATGCAGATCATGATTAATGTGCAGCCCAGAATCAAAGCAAAAGGCAAACCCTAATTTCGGCAGTTATAGCTAAAACTGGATAATTGTATTGACTCCACTGGAAAACAAATGGTGCCTCATTGTCCAGGCTACATCCTACAGCAATGACTGATTCTACGGCACCACTGAGCAGCTGCTATGATGAAACAAGTACATCCTAAGGAAGCACATCACCTCCATGTTCACCCAACTGAATCCCCGGGATTGCCGCTGAGGGAGGGAGCATGAGAATGCAACGGAAAAGAGGAGAGACAGACAGACAGCAGAATGCAGAGGAACATTAGTAACACTCAAAGTGACAACACTGAATGAGAAAAGTGTTAAACAATGAAGCAGATGAATATGAATTATACATTAACCCAGTACTGCATAATTCCCACATCTGAACCTCCCTGGAATAATTGGGAGTTTTCCTTTCAGAAACAAATACAGGCGATTTCATGCAGCTGAATTTTACTGAATAAAAGCTTCAAAATCTCAAGGCGAGAAAATTTGACAAATCTCACAATGACCCTCACTATTTACATATAATGAATAAATTTTCATGTAATGGAAACAAATGAATAACAAATTTAAGACAGAAGAGATTTTCTCTCAGGTAAAAGTAGGACTGGTGGGAGAAAAGTAACTAGAAAATACACAAGCAAACAAACAAAAGGGAACAAATTGTGTTCACGAGTGGGGCTTCCAGTTAACCTAGCAGGTCTTTCCTTCCACTCCTCCCCAGTAAAGCTGCATTGGGAGCTTCTTGTAGAGAAGAAACAATATCAACCTAAATCTCAAACGCCATATTACACTATACGAGCTTAATGTAGTTTACTGCTTATTTTTTAAATTACTATCACTGCCATACCCGATCTAGACTGACATCACTGTTTGCGATAGGAAGACATTTAACTTTCCTTTTCTTAACAGCCACCATCTAATTTCAATTCCTGCTGGCCCCCGTGCTATGCTTGCTTTTACTGTTGATTCACATGGCTAATGGAATCACACAAATGTAACACTGCTTACCTTTTTCACATCTCTGACTAGCAAATGCAGTGTGTTTGGTGGACCCAGTCTCTGAAACAAAAATAATTCATGGTCCATTAGAGCTTCAGTTCTTCAGATTTTTTGCAAACACAAACAGAATTAGTGATCTGGCACCTTAAGCAGAACTTTAGACAACAACCATGTGCCATCATACTCCAGAGAGGTGAGAAGAAGGAACTGGGCTACAGTGACAAACACCTTTCCATCACGAGCTGTGTAATATATAAACCCTTCTGTGGTGATTCAAGTCACATACAACACAACAGCAAAGACATCACAGGGCATTTTAGCATTTCTGCTCACTCACAGTATTATAAAGCTCCTCCAGGCGAGGAATAGTCAGGAAGTGCTGCATGTTCACTCCATTCTCAATAAGCAGTTTCACAAAGTCCACTCGATCCAGGACCAGTGCATCCAGCATAGCCTGCTCCAGGGAATTCACCTGAATTGCAGGATGGAGAAGGTGAAACCATGTGAGCACAAACGAGTTGGTTGGCTAACAACCACAACTATTTTCACTGCTTAGGAGATGGACTGAGTTCTCAAATATGTTGAGTAGTCTATAAGTAAAAAGGAATTTAGAAAGTATCATTTTACCCATATGCAAGTGAATAGAGATAGCAGAGTTTGCCAAACCTTTAGCAATACAACTGTGGCTTTCAGTCTTTAATATGTAGCTTTCAATCATTTTGTTCAGTATTTTTAACTAAACCAGGCATACCATGCTTGACACATTATGTGAAAAAGGGATTTACTTGCTCAACGTGATAGGAACAAGTTAAACTAACACATACACAGAAGGATGATGATGTTCATTGGTGTTCTTACTTCCTTCTGACAAGTGCAGGGATAAGATGCTGCAGCTCAGTACTGTGTTGTACTGTTGAGGTATGGCTGCATGTGGTGCACACGGGATGAGAGAGGGATTCTTGACTCAAACACTGAACAGCATTCCTGCAGAATCTACTGCTGATCTTGTGGAAATGTGCAAATGAGCATTCTACAGAATGAAAGTTTGTATTTTCCTTCTCTCTTTGTACCTCAGAACTAAAAAACAATCTTCAACAGTTTTCATACAAATACTTTCATCTCACCCAGTTCAGGAGTTCAAGTTTTCTTGGGTCTGTTTCTTCTTCTGGTTCTTCTTTTGCTTTTCCTCCCTTTTTCTTCCCTTTTCCTTTCCCTCTGCCTCCTTTAGTCTGAGGTGCTGGAGATTTCTTTTCCTTCTCAGGAGCTGTACCATCAGGAGCTGTAAGGCTTCCTAAAGGCTGTATTTATAACATATTAAAGGATTAGAAATCTAATTGATCTTACAGTAACTATTTAATTGAGTATGCTCCTACTAAGACACCATTTCTCACATTGAGTCAACTAAAAACTATAATTTCTCTAAATTTAAGGACCTTTCTGCACAGTCAGCTGTCATGTCTAACTTAGTAACACTGAAAGTCAAAGCAGTGACGGAGATTGACTGGGGAGGATTTCTCTCGAAAAATAAAATCAGTGCGAGAGGACTGGGACACTTCAGGTCTTTTGCTCTCTCTGAAAGCCATAGTTGTCAAAATAAATAGCAACAAGAGCTGGACAGAAAGAGCTTAACAAGAATGCTGCCTGATGCCAAATAGCATCCACACTGCAGAGCAGAGAGGAGAGGACAGAGAGCCACTCACTGGTTCATTTCTGTTCTGCACACGGTATTTCTGTTTATACCTCTCAAGGCACATTGAGTCTTCACCTGAAGTCCTTCCCCTTTCCAACCTATCTGCCCAGGGCAGAGGCATACATGCACCACGTCACTTATCTGTGATCTGGAAGCTTAACTTGCTGCAGATAATGCTTAGGTTACATAAACTCCACACACAAGAAAACTGGATTACAACTACCTGTGCTTTGCACTGACAATTAGAGGACCAAGCCTTTAACAAGGCTTCTTTCCTGGGGTTTTATTAGTCTTAAAAAACTCTCGTCTGCCCAGCTGCCACAAATCCATTCAAAAGCCTAGACAAAACTGCAACTGCCAAGTGGCAGCACAGGCTGGTCTGAAAGCAATCTCTATGAACGTGGAATGACAGTGAATCCCAACTGGCTGGTACTGTTTCCACAAACTGCTGTGCAATATAAGTATGAACCAGGCCAAAGCAGCTTCAGTTCTTGGTGGAACCTCTGAATCGAACCACAATAATATGGAGATTGGACATTCCATCCAATTAAACATTTAATAATAGTTATATTTCATAATCTTTAGGGTTATTAAATCCTCTCTGTATAAACATTTTAATGAACCTTGAATATTGAAATCATCACATTACTACAAGTGAAGAAATAAAACTGCATATGCAGCAACATTTGTTTAAATTTAATTATCCAGGCTTCCAAATGAAATAAACCTCTTCATTATGCACAGCATGCACATGAATGGTATTCCTTTGAGGGTCATTTTATTGCATAGTTTCAAGAAAGGCAACTAAGCAAAAAACCAACCAAAATTACTTTCCTTCATTCTTACAGCCTCTTTCAGGCTGCTCTCCTCATCACATTTTAGAGTAATTCAGCATCAGATAGTTCACACAGTAAAACAAAAAACATCAATACAGTGAGACATGAAAATGGCTAAAATAAAGGATTTTAGTTACACAGATAAACTGCAGTGTTTCACCATTGCTGCTGGTGCAGCATCAAAATCCAAGGTGTAAATATTACACAATTTAATCTAAACTACTGAGAAAGAAAACTTTGTCTTACTGGCCAGTGGTGTCCAAAGACAAAGATTTGGCTGCGTGCAATGTCTACACGATTCCAGGCCAAAGCCAGGCTGAGCTGGTCTGGAGCAGATGCATTGGTACCTATAGAGAAACACACAGATGTTTATATTTCACACACGATGAAACAAGACTGGACAACCTTCCACAATACCTAGAAAACAGCAAGCCTGGCTCCATGTCATACCACCATTAGAATAATTCCGCTACAAAGCAGTGGATTCACCACATCAATTTATAGCATCTTCCATTTAACTCTACAATCCTAATTTCCAAAGGATTAATGGGATTACCTCCCTTTTTTTTTAAAGCTCCCACACTGACTTTTATTTTGATGCTAAAGACAGACATTTAACTCTCCTAAAAGACCCCTCTCAGCTTCTCCGGCTGATACTATAGATATAAGTGTAAAAATTCCTCTCTTTATTCCTTAGCTTTGAGGACTCCAGTGATCCCATACTGAGCAGATATCAACTACTATATACCTGCAGACAGAAAACAGTTGTTTCAGCAAATATAACAAACCCCAAATAAATATGGAACCGATCCTATTTCTGTAAGGTTTAAACAGCACAAGTTGAGATCTGGAAAAATCCAGACAGTCTGTTATCTTCCCACCTTTTTTTTTCCTAACTTTATTAATGTATGCTAGAACTGCAATAAAATGAGCTGAAATATCAGTGGTACAGTTGTTGCAGCACTCCCATCCCAGGCTTTCAGGGGAGGAAAGCCACACAAAACTTTCAATCTAGATTTTATGCTTCATGCTAATCTGAACATTAACCAAATATATTCAGGCACTTGCTAGAATCCAAGTGAAGAAATCAAAGACTTAAGCAAGAAGAGTGAACCTCACAGTATAGGAATGTCTTCCTGGGATCCTTTTGCGCATCCTTCCTAAGTGCTTGGAAAACCCACCTTTGAGTAGAGCAGTCAGGATGGACATCTCAATGTCCTGCTGCCCTTCGGAGCCCATGCGGAACACGGTGATCTAAAGGGCACCACAAAACCAAACACACAGAATTACAACACAGGAAAGAGAGGGACTAAACATGTGGACAGAAAATAGAGCAGAATGGGGCACCCTTATTATTTCCTAAGACTTGGGATTTTTCAAAAAGTACAGTTCCACTAAATTTTTCTTTGAAACTTCATTTTCACAGAAGTGTATAATTACATTTTTTCAATTAAGTTATCCTAAAATATCCCTGCATTGGTAAACATGACAAACTTGATGAAAATCTTCACCAAACCCATGAATTTTAAAAAGTGGTGACAAAACTACCAGGCAAAACTGATTGTTTTCTGATAGTTCTATTACTTTCCAGTAGTAATGGAAATGGAAATGCTAGTTACCCAAGATAATTATCATAGCCTCCATTTGATTGATGATAACACTTCAATATTTTTTAGCTGTAGGGTGTGTTACATATGACAATCAAAAAGGCAGAACCAAGTAAAGAAAAGCAAATATTTCTAGTCACATTTGCTTAGTTCAGTCCACTACAATTCAATTATTTTAAAAATAGTAATTAATGTAAAGCTTAGCCATTTAATACATATTAGAAGATTAATAATTCAAAAGCAGAATAAGCAAATATTCTACATTAACAAAGTTAATACCAAACGCAGACCAAAAAACCCACAAATTCTTCATTTTCCAAAAGCAATTAAGCAGTCAGAATAGCAATTTTCTCAACAGTTATAACATATTTTACATGAATGCAAAGATACATGATATTAGAAAAAAAAGAAGTACTGAAAAAAATATTTCTAATTAACAAGAACAGATAAAACTATCAACAGAAAACCATAACCCTAAGCCTGCTTAGGAAGCACAGCCAGTGTCTGAATTTTGCTGAGTAAACCAGGCCTGCTCTGATGCATATTTTAAATTCAAAACAGTCTGACTAAGGCAGCTGTGGGCTCTCTTCTCTCAACCAATTTTTCTAGGAAGGCTGACTCTCTTTCAGTCAGCTTATCAGAGTCATTACCAACTCTACTTCCAGTGAAGGTGTATGCATGGAACTCATCTTGGCTTCCTATTCACAAAAAATCACTGAAACAGTTAGTTAAAGGAAAACATTTGGGGATTCATTCTGCCTGCAAAGACACAGTGACTGCAGTTTCAATACACTGTTTCCAACTGACAAATGTGAATGTCAAAGATTTTCTTTTCCTGAGCACACTTTTCTCTGCAGCTGGGATATGGGAGACAGGTAGGAACCTGAGTGAGTGGTACATCACACAGAGCAGACCTGCAGCAAACCAGGAGCCAGAAAGGGTTGGATTTTCAGGAACATCTTTCAGTTTCTTCTGAAACACCTGAAAAATCCCTTTTCTTGGAATGAAAAGCTGTTAAAGAGTAACTATGTCAGAAAACCAAAACTGTGTTGATGCATGCTGAATGCTGCTTGTTCCTAGGAACCCTTTTTTCAATTCTCTTTCCTCTACTTTTTGCAGTTGATTCTGGATTGAGTGCATTTCTCTCAGTGTCTTAGTCTGCCTTGTTGAAGTCTGTGGAAGAAGATTCCTATCAATTTACACAGCAGAAGAATGTGAAATTTGTTTTTGAGGCTTTCCAGAAGACGGAATCCCTTCTTGGCCTATGCTTATGAATGAATGTGTACATTTAATGGAGCTATATGGGGAAAAAAAAAAAAAGAGTTTAAACAATAAGCCTGGGAAAATGGCACTTGAAAGTACTCTACAAAGTTTGGTCACAGGAATTATCTTTGTGAACTACTTTTAGGACACTTACAAGTTCTTTTTTTTTCATGCACTCCATAAGAATGACGAACAGCTGGTGAGCTTGATTCCTGTTGTAGTTAAAGGTTTTCTGGATGGTAACTAGAAGCTGGTCCCTAAGGGACTCATTTATTATCCTAAATGAAAAATGAGACATAAAAGAAGACATTTCCAGAATGAATATATATTCAGAAGGCCTGCTGTTTAAGAAACAATAAAATACAGGTATTCCTCTTATATATCATAGATAGACTTCTGTTAGCAAGTTCAGTCTTCATGATTTTATCACTAGGCCTTAAAGGACCCCTACCTTCGCTTCCAAAGGTTCCACATCCCTTTGCATATAGCTAAAAACCCCAAAATACTTCACATTTCTGATATGTCACCCTGGTTATTGTCTTAAACAGAGGACTGAACTTGCTAATGCATCTGAAACCTCATAATACCCAACTGAGAAACAAATGAGCAACTCAAAACATATTTAAAGAAATTAGATTGAAAACATTCTAGAAAGGTTGGAAACGTTTGATCTCTCAAAACAATATGAAAAAGCCCTTCCATCTTCATCCATTTCCTAATAAAACACATGTATTTTCAGATGATGGCAAACATTACCAGCAGGTACCTGAGAGATGCAGTAAAATTCAAAGCTCACTGTGAGAAAATGATTGAACTGACAAAAAATTCTCATTATAGATCTGCCTTACTAGATGAACACATTTATCTTATCATAATTATTGGAGTAGAAAATTGGCCCCTGCATCATATGCACTGGGAGAGAAAGTCATGCAGTGAGCACATCTCAAGACAGACTGATCCCGATAAGCTCTTTCAATTACCTATGAGCTGATAGGAAA
>VZTJ01001826.1:2329591-2382816 GCA_013397795.1 Orthonyx spaldingii
CTGATAGACAGAACAGGAAGAAAGGGGGGGGGGGGAGCAAAGTTTGATCTAAACTAAGGAAGCTTGTTAGACAGAAAGGAAGGTTGCTGAACCATAAATGTTGTTGGTGCAATTAAATATGTGCTATGTCTAAACACCAACAAAATCTAGCCTAAGAGCTGCTCTCCTAATTCAGCAAATAACATCCACACCACTTGCAACACTACTTGTCTGCTTAATAATTAATCCAAGCTAAGCTTCAACTTCAGTCAAGGAAACAGGCTCTATCTTCAGCCCAATACAAGTATGCCATGCCCTAATTAAGACAATATATCAGCTTTTTGCCTATAAGGCAAAAGGAAGAGATTGAACGAAGTCCAGCATTTCCACAGCTGGTCTGGAATGGACAATGAAGTTCATTCACATGACACAGCAGAATCAGACAGTACAAATTTTGGAAACCCATGCACTAATTAACTTCAGCCCTAGCCTGAGGAAAAGAGTTACTCCTGGGAACTTGTCCTTGCTTCTGCCATGCCCAACCCAGCACCAAATAAGGTGCAGCAAACCCTGATGAAGCTTGTATGACAGTGTGCTGGACTGAGAGCCAGCTCATTTCAAAGGACTATCACATGCATTCAAAGTGGTAACAATTTCTACTCATTAACTCCAGGGCTAAGATCAATGGGTAACAAAAGCTGCCTGACAGCAGAATGCCTCTGTTAGCAGCATTTTGCCCTTGAGGGTTTTTTTAATGAAGCTCTATGAAAACAAGGCATATAGTCCCACACAGCTTTGGTGAAGATCTGGAAACCTTACCCTCCTTCTTCTGAATACTTGTGTGCAAAGGACAGAATGTCGGATGCTCGCCCGCTGCCATCACAGATCACAACTGGGAGAGGGGGCTCTTCCCGCAGACACTCCAAGACAATGGAGATCACATTGGGACCTCCTTCCACTATGAGCCCAACTACAGGAACACCTTGCCCCAGTCCTGCAAAAACAGAGGAACAGAAACAAGAAAAAAAAGAAGTGTCATTGAAACTCAGTTTAAGAAATGGAGGTAAGTGCATGTGATTTCTGTGTTAGAGCATCACTTCAAACCGGAGCCCTTAGGAAAAATGATGGCCATTTCATGGCCAGTGTGAGGAAAAACATCCATATGCTGTTCCACAGCCCCAAAAGGAAAGAGTAAGATGTCTCTCTGCCCTTGCTTTTGCATCAACTCCATACTGATAACTTTTCCACTCAGTGCTGGTGAATGTTTGCAATCTCTCTCAACAGACACCAGGGACAGACACAGCAGCTAATGTGACTGTCCTATTGATTCATCAGCTTCACTGTTACTCGGATGGCTCCCAGCTCCTGCCTTTGATGCTTTAAGTCTTCAGTGGTGACCTATGGGAAGTCTTCAGTAAGGTGACACACCTATGCTTATTCCTAAGATAAAAAAATGAAATTAGTGTTTTTATCGCAAGGCTGAAATGGTTGGCCGATGGAAGAGACGACAGCTGAGCATCCCTTTGCTGTCCCTGCCTCACTGTGATCTCCAGGCATAGGATGACAAAGGGAAGCCCACAGGTCACATGGTCTCAGTAGCCTTGGTCACAAGAAAGTTGGGGAAATGAAGGACAAAACATTACCTGAATGCTGACTAATTCCACTATCATAAGCATTTGAATTCAGTTCTTAATCTGTGAAATGACCAGCGCTTTATAAAGATGCACTTTTTTTGTTTGGCTGAGAACGCGCGAAAGAGTTCATATTTTCAACCTTGATTCCTCTCTGAAGAACAGGAACACCATGCACAGTAACAGTAGAAGCTTCCTGACATCCTCCTGTCAGTACACCCCAGCTCTGATAAGGAGGAGTCACAGAGCATGGGCCGGCCTGTGTGTCCATGGAATTTTTAGTGATTCGTCCTGAGATTTCCAGCAGAGGTGCCTGTGCTTGGAGTGATTAAAAAGAAACAAAACAACTCCCTGTATGTTGCTACTAGCAGGTGTACTGCAGCCCTTCACACAACAGGTTTCTGTGTGTATTCCCAACTTTGCTCTTCTCATGACAAAAATCATCAAACCCTACCTAAATCAGAGCCAATATCCCAAAGCCCCAGTGGTATTAAAAGGAATGACACAGAACATCTTTCCTCTGGGCCCTGAATTCCTTATCTTCCAAGCCAATGCTCCCTTTTACAACCTGACAGCCCTGCCAGCACTTCTGCAGAAGACAAAGGTGACAAAAGCAGGCTAAGGTGAGCTGTTTCCATCTGTGGGCAGCAGTACCTGGCATTGCCTCCATGTTCAAAGGCAAGGGGCAGTATTTTCCGGAGCTGTTTCTTAGGCTCACCATAGGCAGAGGGCAGTACTTAGAGACTTTCCCAGAACACTTGGATACCCCACGGCTGATCTCTAATTGTGCCTGTTGGCTTTACCTGGCACTTGATTTTCCTGCTGTACCCATAAGAGCACTTAGACCCTATTAGAAACTTCTGTGGAGTTCAGTGCAATTGCCATTCTAGATTTTTGTTTTCTCTTATTTTTACAGGCCTACACAGTTTACAGGGGCACCTGCAAGAGGTAAGAAAGGAAACTGGTAGAATAGATGTCGATTCTCCAGTAACTCTTAACTGCAGTGTGAATTCAAAGACTATTAACATTTTTTGGACCATTTTTAATGAGGGTTGTGGGGTTATTTTTAAATAATTTATATATTTTTTTAATTTCACCTTTTAAAAATAATTTTTTTGTACACTAATGAACATACATCTTTTAAAAGAATTTTCTTCTAAATAACAATGAGAAAAGTTCTAGGAAGCTATTTTAGTGAGGCCATAATAACTGGAAGAAATTTTGAAACTGCGCAAAACTCTAAATATGAAAGCATTAAGGTGAAAGTGTCTTCATTGTCATTAAAAATCAAAATACCTGCTAAGTTTATCAGGAAGATCAAAGAATTTTAAGTGTGATATTTCAAATGAAACAAATCTATATATAAAAGAGAAAATAAAATGCTCATGTGAACATTCAAAATCAGAAATCACTGAGCTGCACGTGATTCCTGTAAACAGGAACTTTAAAAAATCTCCTCATTCTGTGTGTTTACTGATGCTTATGAATTCTAGTCTAGAAGTGCACAAGTTCTTTGCATTTCTCTTTCCTTTCACTGCTTTAAAGCTTCTCCTCACTATTATTTGTCAACTTTTCTTCATCCCTTTATGCAATCTTTACTCCGTGATTTTTCTGTCCAGTTCAATGTGGGCTCCTTCACCACTTATCAGACAGCACATGTTCTAGTTCAGTCACACAATCCTGATCACATTTCCACTGGAAAGAGCTGGAAGAAGCCTGTAATTCCCATACTTTTCAGTATTTCAAGCTGTCCTTCCCTCCCTTCTTTTAAGATGTTACGTTTACAGTTTGCCCCACTCGTACTTACGTGTGTTAATTTTCTGGAGGGAAATGTGTTTTTCCAACTGACGCCGTAACTTTACTTCAGCTCCATATTTACCTAATGTGCCATTGTCTGCCAGAATGAAGTGGGTGTGGGAACTGTTGAGCACAGAGAGCTTACTTAGAGGGTTTGACATTGTTTGGTAAACTCGTGTTACCTGTGTGTCAAGAGGAGAGATGCACCTAGATTAGAACTAAGAATTAAATGGGAAAATGCTCCACACCACCCAACAGAGGCACACTCGAAGTCTTTTGAGGAAACAAACCAAGCAAACCTTTATAACCAACACCAGAGGAGAATTAGAAGTGGAGCTGGCTTTTACATTCCAAACCTGAGCTCCTGACAGCACTGTTTTTTCTGGAGGATGACAGTCACATTGTGCACTCCCCTGTGTGTTCCCCTAAGCTCATTAACATGCTCTCCTTGTTCACACACTCTGTTGTTACATAATCCTCTTAGTGCATTAGAAAATACATCCTCATTTGGAGTTCCTAGTAATTCATATGCCACTCCAGAGCACCCATCTGTAATAAATGTCACCCTTGCACACATAAAGGCCCTTACGTGATTTATAGAAGCCTTAATGTGCCGCACTGAAGTTAGGACATAAAACTGTCACCACAGAGAGCTCTTTACTAATTAAAGCAATGGAAATGTCACTAGTTCCATATTTACTTCGAGGTCATATGTGACAACCTCAGAAATATAATTAAACAACAGGTTTTTTTCAAGAAATTGTTCAATTTCACCTCGTAGGCATACCTTAGAAACGGAAAAAAGTACTACTTCAGAAATGCTGACAGTGTATTTTGTTACACAGCTGTTTCCTTAAACACTTACATCTTTTCCTATAAGATCTTCCTTGTTTTCTACAATGCCCCACGGTGCGATTCCTATGGCACATATTCGTCCTCTGGATTTGGAAGAATGATCTTTCAAGGCATCTCCCACATGACGAATGACACCTATAGGTACAATTAATTTAATTCACTTTTTGCAGTTTAGGTTGATCATTAAACAACAGAATTTTCTTCTTGCCTCTCACAGAGCTACCGGGTTGCTTTCACTACTAAACTGGTATCTCTACTTTATAATCAAACATGCAATAAAGACAAAACCATGGCTTTATTTTATAACAGCTGTGTATAAGTCCCATTACCTTTTCACATCATTGTGCTGAATTCAGTAAAGTCTGTAAAAGACTTACCCAGTTACTCACTTGCCACAGTGTAATCTGTACCCTTGTCCATCTCGATGTATGTTATTCATTGGACACAGAGCATGACATCAGGAAATGCACTTTTAGTAATAGAAAGATCTTTGTACAAAAAAACCAGCAAGAAGCTAAAGCTTGGCAAATTTGGAGTAGGAAACTTAACTACAAGGATAACCAAGCACTAAAAAAAGTGTATTAGAACTAGTGGTAGATTCCATGCTACTGAAACCAAGACTGAAATTTGTTTTCAGGGGAAACACCAAGTAATGCAAATCAATACTGACCCAGGAAAATCTTATGGTCTGGGCTGGGTAGGAGATTAACACAAATGATTACAATGCTCCTTTTTTGGTCTAGTGGGTAATGACTTGTTCATGTAGACTTAAGTCTTCTGCCTGTGGGAAAGATTAGTGAATGAACACCACTGAATTCTTAAGTAAACTAAAAGTGATGGCAATTGCTTACCTGTACTAACACCACCAGTGAAAATCCAAGCTCCTGTGGTCATGGCAGCCTTTATCAGACCTTTTCCAAACACTTGCTTTAATTTAGGTTGCATTTCAAAGTTCTGGAGGCCTCCATGGACAGAGATTAAGAGCTTGGGCAGTTCCAGTTGCCAGTCTTTCACCATGAGATGCAGCAGAGAATCTGGTTTAGTGTCATATGACACACGGATGTACTGCAAAAAGCAATGTGTAATGTTATCACTCAACCTGCTCTGTAAATTGGCTAAGAACAGTTATTTTTTGCCTTTCATCCTGAAGACAGAGTTTTACAATTTTCAAACAAAGACATAAATCTAAGTTTGGATTTCTTCAGAAGAGAGGAAAAACAGAAAGAGAATTTTTGCAGAAGTTCAAATTGCTGTTACTTTTACAGCTAAGAAAACTCAAGAGTCTGTTAACACACCAGATGAATGAATACCATAGAGTACCCTATGCCCCTTACCATGGCCTTATTTGAATGTCCTCCTCCTTGGAATTCCAGGTTTCCATAGGCATCAGTTGGGTATGCCTGGGTGTGTTTACTGACAGACCATTTCTCTGGCTGACCTTCCACTTGCTTCGTTTCTTCTCCATTTTTATTAGCTGTTATACTTGGAGGAGGTGGAATATGTTGGTTGATGAGTTGGCCACAGCAGCACCTGTAAGTTAAAATTTGAAGTGACTGATTACAGTATCTTCAATATAAAAAAATGAACTAGAAATTAGATTTTCAACTGCCCATGCCTTGCTGTATGTGAATCATAGAAGCACCTCTCTCTCACACACACACACATATGCCAGAATTAACAGCCCTCAGGTGTTTCTTAACGTGCAAAGATAAAAAAAAATCACTTCACTCATGTTATGCACTGGGAAGCCATTCTACGTAAACGACAGGCAAGGAGGAAGAATGCAGAACAGGAGCACTGACCACCTGTTTCTTACTCAGAGGTGACAGCTCACGTGGGACATTAACTGTTCGGTTAACCACTCAAGCTGGACCACAATACACAGCTAGCCCATGGAGTAATATTAATACCTGGACTAAGAAATCATTTCCCCCTGCTTGCTATTCTTCCTGGTATCATACCAACTGTGAAGGATGGCACCACGTTACTGCACCTTGCTTTTGGAATTCAGTATGAATTTATTACAGTTTGCAAAGCCAGGAACTAACAACTCACTGCCTCTCTGCTTCCAGCCTTCTCATCTCTGTGTGACATATCCCATGGCCCTGTGCAGATTTTAGTGCAAGCATGACCTGTATTTTTGTTCCCCTGTCATCTCCCTTTAGGGCAGTGAATAAACTGGATTTCACACGTCTAAACCCAAATCAAGCTCAGTTTCTCTGGTATTAAGCTTTTCTGTTGAAACAAAAATTTCAAATGTTACCTGGTAATGTCTTTGTTGTTGGCAATTATATAAATGCATTCTCTTTTAGAAAAAGTCTTCTCTATCCAAGCCTTCTGACCCTTAAAAGAGAGAAAAAAGAAAAAAAAAAAAAAAAGAAAAGAAACATTCAGATATATTTCTGTGTGGCAGATACAGTAACATTCACCTTCTATTGTCAGCCACCAAATTAATTCACAAAACTTTTAAACACCAGATACATCTAATCATGAAGTGATGTGAATTTTCTATGACTTGGATAAAATTCAAACCTTGAATGTGTGTAAAAACCCTTATGCAGAAAGATGCTGGTTTTGAAGTTTCAAGGTCTACCAAAAAATGCACCTGCTCCTTCCTACTGCAGTAAACAGTAAATGGACTCAAAGTAGTACAGAAAGTCAGCATAAATTGTGAAATAAGTAGATAATAGCATTTTCTCCAACCAATGATTTAGTATCATTCTTTGTACGCAGAAAGTGCTCCCCAATAACTTTCCCTTCATAATGAACAATCTTCTCAAATAATTTTTCCTGTTGTAAATCAAGTTCTAGTCTTTTCTAAGGCATCATACTCTGAATGAGATGTGTCTCAGAAGGAGGCATTTTTAAATTGAAGGACCATGTGACAGAAAAAGCACCCACTCTTCCGGTATCTGTGAAACAGGAGGAAGAAAATGACCTTCAAATTGTGTTGGCCTATTACTGCTTGCAAACCAATTTCAAAAAGTCAATTCGAAGGCGCCTTTTTTAATTTTAAAGAAAATGAAAAATGTTAAAAAACACTCACAATTTGATGACACTGATACCTTGGCCTTGCTGATAAAAGCTGCCTCTTCTGAGTTTGAAATACAAAACTGTGTCTTTTCAAGTAGTAAGCAAATGTTGCACATTTTGCTTTAGTTTCTGCTGTGGAAGTGAAATCACATTTTTGCAGAACAGAAGTTAAAATTGACACAAGAACTTTCAGGTTGACTTAAAAAAAGGAAAAGGACTTTTCCTAGAGAAAGAACTGAACACCTTGCTGATTTTTGACTTAAGAGAGTTAAGTGCAGATGTCTGTCAGTCTGTCTGGCAGCAGCTTCGAGACTGGCCAAGCTCCCTGAGTGCTGCACAGGCTACAGTGTGATGAACAGAGGGTTTCATAGTTCATCTTCTTTCTCCTGTGAGGCAGGAGCTGTCTCTAAAGTTCCTTTGTTTCTTGACCTATTAGTTCCCACCTTTTTAATTTCCTCCACTATGTCTAGAATAACAGGGGACTACTTGCAGTTCCCCCATTGCAAGTAACTGCAAGTAAGTTGCCAAACTAAATTACTGTTTCATTAAAAAGTGTCCATAATCGCCCCGGTACACGAACATTCACCTCTCTCAGGTGCCTCTGAGCCAGTCTGGGCAGTCAGTGTTCTGGAAGATCCTGAACTTCTGCTCTCCATTCTCATCTGGCTTATTTACCAAGGCAGAACCATCTTGTTTCATTTTAGAAGGAGTTGTTTGGGAGCTCAGCATAACAGTGAGGAAGAGCTAAGAACTCATAGACAAAACTCATATCTTACAACTTCTCTTGCTTTCTCAATGACAAGACATGTATCTCAGGTATTTTGCATAAAAAGCTTGGTCATGTAGCAAAATATAAAGGAAAAGAGTATTAAATTCAATATCGCAAGGCTGTGTGACTTGGTCAGCTTTCCCGTCTTGATGCCATAGATTCCTTCTTCAAATGAAACTAGAAAGCCTTTCTTCCAAAAATATTTAAAAGGTTCTTTTCATACACCTTCTGGCATGGCTTGTACAATATGACAAGTTTTAGCAATAGTATTATTCGAAATGGAATGACTTTGTTCTATAGCATCAGAGTCCAGTTCTAGAAAAGTCCAGAGAAAACACCTCCCACAGGGAGATCCATGAGGCTCTGTGGTATGTTGAGGTGGGTGATTAAATCAAAGAAATACCATTTACCTGCTCAGAACAAGATTTTGCTAATTCACCGGTATTCAGGCAGTTCAAAATATTCAGAGATCCAAGAATAGTCCATTTGATTGGACTTACAGTAATTTTTCAAAATTAATGCAAAACCACACAGTGTACAAATTCACTGCTGTTTAACAACTACGTCCAGGGTTGTTACTTCTCATATATACCAATTAGTTAATGAACTTTAACATTACAAAATGACCTTAACAGGAACTTGTTACAGAGCTTACATAATTTCTGTACTTTTAAAATAATATATTTAAATTTTTAATTAATTTAGGTTTTATTATTTTATATATTCTAAGTGTATTCCCTTCCCCCCCCCCCAATTAGAACTTCCAGCTTCTGTGTGGTCTCTGATAACCCCTTGACTAAGCGACACAAAATCCCAAATCAATCCCACAGTGCAGGAAACACTCTTCAAAATAAAACCCGTAACAGATGCTGCACACTTAAATGTTCTGTAGGAAATACTGGAAAATGCAACCTAGAAGTATGAAATCAGTTTGGATTGTTACACCATGCCAATGAATATTGCTTTACCTTATTCCTCGTAGCTTACCAAAGAACAGTATTTCTTTTGCTGTTTTGAGCATGTAAAGATAGTTCATTAACCATCGGATAAGTCACGGACTTAATATCTGTGTTTGGAAGGAAGCTTTTGCATCTTGATATCTAAAATGAGTTCTACAAACAGCTGAACTCTGAGCTGTGCAAGTTGCTCTTAAAACCCCTCTCATAGGAGGTCTATTATCTACTGCTACGTTGGAAAAAACCTTCGATACTCACCCCTAAAACCCCGTTAGGAATCAGGCGCTGCAGGCACTACAGAGGGACAGCATATTATGCTCTACTGGCTTATTTTCCTGTGCTAATGAGAGGAAGGCAAAAGCAGGCATTACAGACAGGGGAAATAAAAACCTCAGCACATTTGGTCAGCCTTTGAAGTTCCATTGCTTTTGTCTGTTTAATCTGCTTAACCAAAGCTTCATTATAATCCAAATACTTGAGCAGAAACATTTACTGTAAGAAAATGGGCATTTTCTCTACTTACTTAATACAGATTCTGTACATTTCTCTCTCTGGACTGAAATGCTCTTGGTCTTTTGAGGAAAAATGCAAGTACATACACTGTCTCTTGTGAGTTTGGAAAAAACAAGCACTTTTAACCGCCTTGGAATGGATGAATTGTTGAAGGACTGTGACAGATCAGCTACAGTTTTCAGACCAACAGTCAGTGGGGGTTTTCCATACACCTCTTAAGAAAATTAAAAAAAGTAGATCCCAACTTGTTGATAGTAGTGAAGTTCAAACTTACTTGTTATTGCAAATCCTGAATGCATTAATTAGAACCTAGTTTTGAAAAAAACATATTGCAAATGTTCAGTGGTATATTTGCTCTCCTTTATGTAAACTGGCAACAAGTCTCCTAAATTATGATAAAAAAAGAACCAAACCACTTCTAATTCTTGTACTTCAGCCTAGAAATCAAAATGTTCCTGAGAAACAGTGTGAATTAATACTGGATTTATATTATTCCACTATATGGTTTTGCTAGTTGTCTTTAGCATTAAAAAGGTATTATCCCGGAGAAACCAAAGGAAATCAGTATTGCTGGTTTGTAAATCACAGGATACCAAAATGAAGACCCTAAACCACTAGTACCTTGCCGATATAGGCAGTAATAAACACAAGAACTAGTTCTGCAAAGTCCAATTGTCCTTTGACTATTGCAAATGAATTATACTATTTGCTGAGAAAAAAGCATATCTAGGGCTGCAGCAACCAAAGAGAATTTTCTTACTCCCACACATAAACAATATCCATTTTTTACTAAATTAACGTTACATTTTATGTATTTCACTTCATATATAACCAGCCATTCAGTGAACAAGTACTGCACCTGAATTTCAGGCTGTACCAAAACAAAGCCTGCAGCCCTGTTTCACTGCAGCTTTATGCAAGAGCAACAGGTGGGACCAATAAATACATCTTTGGTGAAACTCCAGGGTGGGAATCAACACAGGAGAGGAAAGCCACTGGAAATGTCAAGCTACAAACTCTTACATAACATTGTGTCACCAGAAGCCATGAATTTCAGTTGAGATATACCCCTGCACGATAGTTTGTAGTGATTGTGATAAGCATGACCAGCAAAGGAAGTGAAAGAATTTGGGGAGTAGAGAGTCAGCAGTGTCACTGGAGCACATCCAAAGCCCATGCTCAAACAGGTCTAAAAGCAGCAGTGAGCTCTCTGAGCTGCCACGACCCCCAGAGTGTTGCTCCATGGAACAGCGACTCGTGTCCTTGCTGGATGGCTTGCCTTGCTCGACCTGGGGACAGGATGGGACGGGGCTCTGGCCTCACCTTGTAACTGCAGAGTCTCTGCCGTCACACAGCTCGGAGGCAGCTGGGGCCCGCGGGAAGAGCTCATATTCCACAGCTGCTGCACTCCAGAGAGGCTTTGCCTGGACCAGGCACAGCTGGTCAGCAGACAAGCAGGCATGTGGACAGCAGGGCTGGGTGCGTGGAACGTGGACAGGGACTGGACACAGCACACAGTGCCTGGCGCACAAATGGGCTGAGGGAGTAGGCAGGGGACCAAACTAATGTATGTCACGCATAATACAGGGTTTGACAGAGCTGTTCAGGCTAAATCAAGCACAGAATAATACAAAATGGATCTGGTTGGGCAGCAGAGCTTACATCTGTGGAGTAATACAAATTACTTTGACCAACATGTTGTTAAGATGTGGACTGATTGTTGTCATTTATGGAAACATTCGTCTGTAGCCCTGTTAACACCATCTGACCAACCTTTCAGGTAATCCTCCTCTGGCTTGCCGTATGCTGAAATAAAGGTGGTATTGCCAAGGAAATCAAATCTCAACTGTGTTGCCCAATTATAAAATCAGAATGTTCTACAGAATTAAACTGGGATATTTATGTTGGATTTGAGCACTGGGATGTTTGCTTTCATGAGATAGCGAGAGAAAGAAGTAATCTGGATGTGGAATGAAATTCATATCAAGAGCATGTGCACTCTCACTTAAGAGAAAGTAAATAAGAACAATAAACATTTGGGAGAAAAAAAGAAATCATTATACTAGCAGAATCTCTGTTACCTGGAATTTAAATCCTGACAAGAGAACAATTTCTATTTTGTGCTGCCTTTAAATGCAACATCCCAATTACACTGTCCATCATTCTTCTTCACTTTGAAGGAACAGTTTTTTCCAAGTGCCCAACTAATTAATCTTTCAGGTGATTAGTTCTACCTAGAAATTACTTTCCTCCTAATAACAGGGTCTTGCTTGGAGAAAAATCCTCTGAACTATGTGATGTATGTTAATAGCCAATTCTGTAGCCCTCACAAACTGGTAAGATCTTACTGAAAAGTTGTTCATTGCTAAATAAGTACAGGGCATAAAACCATAATGCTATTTTAAATTTGTGTTATGCCTTGAAGAAGCCAGAGGAATGAACAATGTCCCCAACGACAGAACACAGCGACAGCCTATGAATCTAATAAATTTCAAAAACCCTCTCGTTTGCATGAGTTCTATCAAAAAGCTATTTGTACAACTAACAATAGCTTTATTAACTATTAGAATATGAAGTACCAAACAACACCCAATAGAAAGAGGATCTCTTATATTTTTTTGCTAGTAAGTAGAGCATCAAGAAGGAATTTGTAAGTTTTAAGGTTCTTTCAAATAAAATACTGTTTGCTTAAGACAATTATTCTTAGTGATAGAGTTCTATCAAATCTTATGTATAATCTTGAGACAGTCATCCCACTGTGGTTTTCATATTGTTCAATTTGAACCCATGCTCTTGTAGCAGCTTTGTCAGGGAACCACTTGCTCTGTGGTAGAGACTAACGCACACCAGGCAGGATGGCAGTGTCTGTAAGCACTGTAAGCAATGCTGTTATTCCAGGCTGAGGCCAGAAATCCCTCCTGCTGCTGGTGTGCAAACCAGCAAGTGGTGCTACACTGCACTGAGAGCTGCAATGAGCTTTCATGGCTTCATTATGCTCTGTGTTCCTGCAGAGGCACAGCAAACATCTGCTGAAACAAGAAAATGATTCCATTTTCTCTCCATGTTCATTAACTGAGGGACACAGTCCGCAAAGCACTCAAGAAAGAAGTAACAAGCTCTCTTTTCAAAGTTAAGATAATTCTGCTGCATCTCTGAGAGATACACAGCATCTCCCCAGAGGTTTTGCACTGAGAAAAGCAGCTACAACCTCAATACCACAGCAGACTGGCTCGCTCCGAAATGGTGGAGATACCCAGCTCCAGCACGAAGTCCACAGAGGCACAGGAGCAAAGTGTGTTAGATGAGCTCAGAGTCCTACAGAGAGGCAGGCACAGCTGCCTGGGCACAGCCCAGCACTAATGTAACTATACAGCTAATGAAACTATAATAAAGCAACTTAAAGAACCATTTGGAGTGTACTGCAGCAGAGCCTGGCTCAGTGCTTGCCTGGGGACAATATACCTTTGTAGTTTTGCAATACAGAATTTTTCTGTGTAGAATACAGAAAGAAACTCACTGACCGTGTTACAAACCACATCTACCACATTTTAGGGAAGCAAAAGCCATTCTTGCAACAGTTTCTCCCTTCCCTTACTGCATCAAATTTCAGGGAAGACATGTTAACAATGATGTTAATCTCCATTTGTTACCTATTCCAGTTCTGTTAACACCTTGCCAAATCCTCCTCTTGCCTTTTGCCCTTCTGCTCTGGATGCTTGGGAGATGGGGAACACAAACACCAACCTGTGCTGAGCCTCTGCACTTTTCTCCCCAAAGAACTTTCAGCCTGTAGACACTCCATAGGCCAGATTTACTCCCAGATCTTACACACAAACCAAGACACTAGGATGGGAAGTGGTGAGCAACTTTACCTATGTATAGTGGAGCCCTATGTGCCTGCAAGTGACCATTCTCAAGAGGTCTGATACAGCAGAATGGATGATCAGGGAGAGACAGTGAGCAGCCTCTAACATTATATTATCCAAAGTAGCCTGGTAATTACTGGTTTCTTCTGTAACATAATTTGTTGATAAATCTTATTTAAAGTTTTAATATGACCCAGGTATCTAGCTCTGACAAGGCTCAGGAACGTTTTTTGTACTGTAACTACTATCTGTCTTGGCTAATGTAAGATTCTGTTAGACAATGGTTTTAAAGGAAGTAAGGGTGCTTCTAGGTGATTTGCATGTGGGCTATTTCTCTTAAATTATTCTAAACTATGAGCTTTTAGTGCAGGCCATTCTGACCTGAAGTATAAAACTGCTATTATAATGAAAACCCCTGAGATTCAACAGCCTCAACAGCAAACTTCTTTTGTGCAATTCATCACCACTTGTGAAATCATGATCAACATGACAAGGTACTTCCCTCAAAACAAAACTAAGCCTGAGAATAGTTCCCACTAAAACCCACATGCTTAATTCTCCTGGTTATTTGTGATTTAGAAAATTGTGTCAATAGATGTCAATCATGCCTGCAGAAAAGACTAGCCAGCCCACGCTTAGTATGCAGATGCAAAATAACATTCATGTAGACTAGAATATTGCCTCCATCAGAGAGATTTGGGTGATTCGAGTCCACATTATTAAGAATAATGACTATTAGAGTAGAAATAATCAAAAATGTGCTTGCTGTTTGGAAAAGGGGCTAAAAGTATAAACACTTCTTTGATAAATGAGGTTACAAGTTACTAGTTCAGAGAGAACTATACAACTTCTGTCAAGTCAGCTAAATATGCTGATTTTTCATACATGACAGTACGGTTTGAGACATTTTTACCTTTTTCCACAAGAAATAGGGCAAACCACGAATGTAAAACATCTGAAGGAAATGACTACATGTTGCATGGAATATTACTGATCTGCAAGGGTTTGTTCTAAAAATGCCCAGTTGTAGTTAGTACTACCTGAAGTGCAAAGCACACTAGTAACTGCTAATCTTGAAGAATTCATTATACTGACATTTTCAAAAGTGGTGGCAAAAAGTCAGTATAAGGAATTTCTATATTCACAATATAAAGAATATATGCATATCTCAGAAGTCTCTAAATTCTGGAGATGCTTTAACAAGTACATATTTTGAGAAAAGATACCATAAACATTTAGTTGTCTCTTCTGCATACTGTAAACATGCACCCTTTTTGCAAATACATATGTAATACACTAGTTAGGCAATCTGTCCCTGAGGAAATTAACATTAGTTTGCAGCACACAGAGTTTTTCTGACAGCAAGATTCTCCAGGTAGAATTCTGTTAAAGAGTTTGAGCTCTTGAAAATTTGCAACTTTCTGTGATCTGTAGCTAGTTTCACACTCAGTAGAGCAATTATTTTCTGGGCATTAGCTAAGACCTAACACCAATCATAGAATATGCCACAATCAGATGCATTTTATTCCCTGCTGCTTTCTGTCATTTTCAAAAAAGAATTTCCAGCTATTTCCAGCACTTGGGCTGCAGGGTTTGCACAAAATTATTTCTCATAATCTTTCAGACACCCTTGTAAAAGCATTGGAATTCAAGGTTTAAATTATTTCTTGTAGACTCTAAATACTTATGTTTAAAATATTGCATTATGTACACCGGAGAGTTGCCAACATTCACTGGAAACTTTCTGAAAAGCTGAATATTTCAGGGCTGAAATAATTGCAAAGGGTGAGGGCAAAGGGTGAGGGCAATGGGAGATTTCAGAGTTTACAGAGAAAAGTTTTCAGAAAATCTGGTCATTATTTCAGTCCTTACGCATCTAAAAACCCTGAAAAGGTGAGTGAAGAGAATTAACAGGTGCCATAGAACAGAAAACAGTATGTCCAGTGATGTTCCTGGACTTTTTTTCATGATGTGCAGCACATCTTTGAAATGCTGGCCACAGTCTATCCATTATTTGAATTAAAGTGATAGCGGGGGAAAAAAACCTGTAATAAAGGTTTCCAGTTTTTGGATTTAATCCATTATCAAAAATGGAAAAGAAAACTTTTAAAGCCTGAATTAGAGGAGCTAAAGGAGACTCAAGCAGGCCAGAAGCTGTTTGCATGGCTGTCTCTGGCTCAGCAGGGGAACACAGGGAGTGCCCTCCTGGAGCCGCCTGCTCAGGACCCCAGTGGGGAGCACAGCAAATGGCAGGGAGGACACAGCAGTGGAGGGAGCTGCTTTGGACCTGCGATTTGAAGAGCTGGGGGGTAACAAGGGCCAAACCTGAGCTCCCTTGGCTCCTCAATCACGCAAAAGATTGGCATGTGAATACTCAGAGATCACAGGTAGGCTGGGGCTCAGTGAGACCTCTCACCTCAGAGCCCAATAAGCTTTATGGCAGGAATGAATTTCTTCAAATGATGGCAGCAGCATTGTGGGGACAAACGTGACGGGACTGCTGATGTTGGTTAAATATCTTTCACTGGGGAACCTCCTTTATTGCCAACACTCACTAAGGTGGGGAACACCACCATAAATTCTGCCCTTTTCCATTTTAAGACTTCCATTATACCTGACCTACCATCGGACTCTGATAAACTCAACTGGAAACAAATACACACAGAAAGAAGCTCGCTTATCAGAAGGTGTATTGCCACAAGAGAGCTCCAGAAAGTGTTATTACCAATTTTGAAAACTGAAAAAAGCCCCCTCAAAAATGAAAAGTCACAACCTACAAAACAAATTCCAGAACTCCATTCCCATCTCCTGCAGAGGTAGCTCAAAATTACCATTCAAAAAACTGAAATATGTAAGATAAGTGATCTTTCTTTGCCAGCATTTCTATATCGCATTACAGTCAAACCCAAGCAATTTTTAAATTTTGAAGTGTTGAGACACCATTTCTGAAAACTCATTTTGTCTTCTTGCAGTTAGTACTTCAGGTTTCACATCCTTCAAAATGAGAAAGCTAAGAAGGAGTCTAATCAGAATACTTTCATGTCAACAGAATTATCTTTCTCCCATCAATTGCAGGTCACTATGCGGCGCTTCAGCGAAAATTTCCGTTGTCCATATTGCTGTTACAAAAGGTAGAAGACTATAAGAAATGAAAAGAAAAATGATTTAAAATCAAGTCCTACCTGCTTCTCATTGGAAGTATTTCAGAGTTTGGAAAGATGAATTACAGCTAGAATAAATAAAATGCATTTAACTGCGCTTCTGTCCCATCTTTCTGTTCAGACTTCGCATTTATCTTACTGTTAGGGCTTCCAGTCTCTCTGAAGTTCATGAGAATTCCCAAGGAGATGGGTTTCCACCACTTTAAGAAGCGAATCTCATATGATAAGCATGTGAGCAGCTTCTTTGTTCAAACCAATCTCATGACTCCCTTTGAAGGTAATCCTTTAGAAGTCTCATGACCCATCTCCCTGCCCAGAGGGTATTTTCATCTCATGGTGGAACAAGGCACAACAAATCTACTTTGATAGTGCCCAAATCTCCAATTTGTTAAACCTCCTTTCCTCTCTTCAAACAGTGGATGTACTTGCTGTAAAAATGCCGGCACTGCAGAAAGGCTAAAGCAGGAGCCGAAACTTTTAATTTGAAGTATTCCCTCTCTTCTGCTAAAATATCAACGCTATTTGCATAATTGAGACAATTGGACATAATAGTCCTTTCAGGGGTCCTCATTAGATGTACAGCTCTACATTCTTTGAAAAGAAGAAAAAAGGAGGTCATACAGCATTAATTATATCTAATCCTTTTTAGAACAATTTGAAGTTGGGCAAAATGCTGTACTAAAACAGCTGAAGTCATAAATAAGCCATTAATTTTGTAACTTTACGTATCACATGCATTTTTATACCCTGTTGCCTTTGTCAATATAATTAATTCCTTTGCTGACAAGGGTTTTTTTGCATCTTCTAATACTTTAAAACTACCAATAGCACAGGACACTGAGTGTTGTAGATAGTTCTTTGTTCTAACTTTCAGCATTTGCCTTCCTGGGCCAGGGGCGATATAATTGCCATAATGCAACAGGTAAGGGTGACATCCAGAAACACATCTGAGGATCCTGCTGTCTGGAGCTAAAGGCTGCCTGCTCCTGCTGCACTACACTGTTAGACTATAAACTTATTTCCCCGTTCCTATAACTTATCTCCAATGTACTGCACACATACCCACTCGTGACTGGCAACAAAACATTTTCTAGACATAATTTCAACTTCTGTCTGCCCTAAATGGCAAAGCATGCAGCTGAAATAGCTTTGGGTTAGTGGAAGACCCTGGTCTTCCTAGTGAGGCAAAGTTCCTGCTGGCTTCATGAGAAACAGGTTAGAGTATGCAAGACTCTTGAAAGCTCAGCATAGACATGGAGAGAGGTCATACAATGAAGTCCACAGATGTTCCTTTTTCCAGTGGAAATCAGATTTCAGAAGCCTTTATGGATGCCTCTGCTATCTAGAATGTGGGATACACTGTGAGTGAGAAAAAGATGACTTATTGGATAAGAAATAATATCAAAAATATATAAGTCAAAAAAATTAATACAGAAAGGTGATTTGGGCACTGAACTCCCTTCTGAAAATGGAATGTGGAGATGGAATGTGGTATGGCTTTTTGGCTAGGTACTCTATAGTAACGGAAGTTAAAAAGGAATTAATTCCTCTCTGCTCCTGAACAAGTTCCCCTTGGCCAGCCATTATGTAAGAATGGAGGTTGTATCTACATTACCTGCATTTGGAAGGCAGGACAGATTTTAAGAGCAAATATTGTAAACATCACCCCTGTGTGTTTTGTTCTTCCATTTGTTAGCCCAAGCTGCAATGACAGAAATGCATACCTGAGAAAGGACAGCATTCTTAAAAACCAAATGCAGATTTTGCTGACTCTTTCCTTAACAGAAATTTGATGGACATGGGGCCTGCCAGCATTTCCCTTTGGCAACACCATAACTGTTCTGGCACCTCACTTTGAGACTCAAAAAAGACAACCAAACCATGTGCATCTACCCAAAAAGAACATAACTGTAGCTGTTAAAGACTTCAGTTTAAGGTGACTGAGATTGAAGACCCCTCTACAGGCAGTGAGAACATTTTCCTCACCTGCTATTGTAAATAAAGAACAAGTTTTGACAGTGTTGAAAAACACACATTTCAGACTGGGCATTTTAAGCAATGCCAGAGCTTGTCAGGATGCCTACACTGAATGTTCTGAACAGTACTTCAAATAACATGTAATTCTCTCTACATAAAAATATAATGGTAATAACACAATAGTCATAAAAAACAATAGGAATTAATCAGCGTGTTCCAGGGGTGGGTTGGGGAATAGCCATGTAAAAGCAAAGGGCCTTATATACAATGTGTGTAAAATAAACCATAACCAAGTCGGCTAAAAACCTAATAAATGTGGACTTCTGTTGTTAAGTGCAAACAGCCCACTGTCTGCTGCGCTTACTGTCTGAAAAGCCTATGACAAAATTCTGCATGGTAAGAGGAAGAAATTGCTGGCATTTAATTCCAAATGTATAATTCTGCCAAGTTCAGCCAAAGTGCTCATTCAGAGTTCAAAGGAATAACACACATGAATGAAAAAAATTACATTCTCAGAGAAAAGACCACTAGACAAAAGATAGTTTTCATGGATGCCTGCACTCATACTATGGGAAGGCTCGCAGCACTTGGAGTTTGTTTTGTGACATGGCTTGATATAAATGCACTGTGAAGGAAAGGGATAAAGATATGCATCTCTCTGTTGCCCTCACTGTGACTGTCTCAGAAAAAAATTCCCTTGGTTTCCAACAGTACCCATAAGCTTGAAGGGAGCAAGCAGCAAGAAAGAACTCATTAATTTGGTTTTATTTATTTAAACAACATTTTCATATACAATGAAGAGTCCACACAAAAAAAAAATAGTCCATACCAAAAAAGGCTTTAATTGCATCCTTCACTGTCAAAGCACACCCTTATTACTCCCACCACTAAAATAAAATATGCTTGCTTCACTGATAGCAAACAACTTATTTATTTTCAAAAAGTAGCAAATTTTATTACAACTGCTACAAATCTAATACCTGGGTAATCACGTATGTTTATGTAGGAATATTGGACAGCTCACATAGCTTTTCCCAAGTGGTAAGTTTTGTTTGGCATGTTTAATAGCTCACTTACTGAATGAAGTTGATAACCTTTCTAACAAAAAAATAAACCTCACTACACTTCTCTGATGTGATGCATTTGCTGGTCTCTCCCGAATGTGTGTCTATCAATGAAATCAACAGAAGGACAATGTATCATTTGGTATCAGATAATGACTGGTCTTGAAACTGCTCCCCTAATAAAAGCAAATAAATGCAAATAGTATGAAGCGATTTTTTTCCCCTGGATTTCTTCTCCTGCATTGGTTATGTAGCATTCTGTGAGTGGTTTCAAGCCATATCATATAGACACTAGTGAATACATAGCTCAAAAGTAAAATTCATGGATAGTGTGTTGGTTTGGGGCAAATTTGGAGAGGGGACCCCCAAAAGAGTCTCCTTCAGAAGAGTAGATTTCAGCAACCCCTCCCTCCCAAACCAGGAAAATCTTCGAGAAAAGTGGAAAAAACCTATTTACTAAACAAAATGAATAGTGTTAAACAAATGGATCTTTTAGTTGTTTTGAAGAGTCAATGAGTCAGAGAAATCCCTCCTTGGCTGCAGCTCAGTCAGGTTCAGTTCCTTCAGAGCTCAGGCCCGGTGCCCAGGGCTGGCGTGCTGCTGGTGGGGACCCTCCAGGCAGTGTCCTGATGTCTTGGACTGAAGAGGTGCTGAACAAATCCCAGAGAAACGAACCACAGTCCAGGTAAAGTTCTTCTTGCNAGGACAAACTCTGTGTCTCTCGCTCCCTGATAGAAGCTGAGAAAAGGAGACGCTGAGAGCGCAGTCTCCCCTTATCTTTCCACTGTCCTGTTGTTGCTGCTGCTGCTGGAGTCAAAGAATGTAAACATAAATAAGAACTGAGCCGGCTTTTCTCCAACTGAATTAAAGGGACAAAAACTCATTTTTGAGCATAGCAGATGATACGGAATATATAACATAAAACACATAATAAAAAATCACTCTAGAACAGATAGCAAATGTGGGAGCTGAGCTTTGAAATACCAAAATGCACTGTAAGATGCAATGTTTTAGTGTTTTTGTGTAAGACTATTTGTCAAATTGTACACTTTTAGGTGTGAGGTGAACTGAGCCGGACCACATGAAAAACACCTGAAGTATGTATCGTAATCTTCCTTTCCACAGTCACTATCAGACCAAATTAAAACTTGAAATGTCCCAGCAAACTATACATACAAAAGTCACAAAGGAGTGAGCAGTAATTATGACATGACATAATTACGAAAATGCTGAAGAAGGGAAGGTGGTGGCAAAACCACACAACCCAGTGTCAAAATCCCTTTGGATCCAAGTTTCATCATTTCAGAGGAACCAAATGCTACTAACAAGCCAAACCTGTTGTCATAACTGAGACAAACTGCAGCTCAAGGGAGCCTCCATTTTTTTCATAGCTGAATTAAAACTTGAACCATTGTCTAGGATTTCACAGAATAAAACACTGCTAACTAGTGAAAACTGTGATGAGCGTTGATACGAATGTCACAGCTGTAGATGCCAGAATATATGAGAAATGATGAGACAATTGTGCCATGGCAACTGCTGGTGAGGTGGCTGTGGTACAGACAAGGCACGACGTGGCACCTCTCTTACTGCACTGGGGGCTAAAGCACAGCATTGTCTGTAGCCTCTGGAGCTCAAATAAAACCCCAACTCATTCACAAAAGCAAAAATGTAACCCCAAAGAAGAAACAGTTTGATAACAAAATGATCATAAACCCTCATCATACCAGTGAGGAGTCACCCAGGCATTCTGGGTGTAGAATAGCTGATAGAAACAACAACTCAACAGCCTTGAAGTGTAATCAATTAACAGTATAACCCATGCACAGAAGTGGTGAGAAATGGCTTAATTCCCAATCTGATTCCTACAACCCAAGACACAGTTATCGAAATGTGATAATCTCTGCACAAAATAGATTTGGATGGAATGGAATTATCAGCCTAGTTTGAAGTACAGGCTCTTATCCCCAGCAAATGTATTATGACCTTAAGTAGGATCTGATGAAATCACACAGTGCAGCAGCAGTAAAAAATGTGCTCCCCTTATTCTCTCTTTTATACAATCCACTCCCTCCCTCTCTCCCAATCTACAATCCATTGAAAGTACCAAATTCTTGGAAAATAAATACTGCTGCTTATGCAGGGAGTAAGTGCTTTCAGGTGGACAGGATTGTAAAATAAAATTGATCGCTTCTTTCAACTTTGTAATATTATCACTACAATTCTTCTCTGGATGACAGAGATGTATAACTAAGTTAAATAATTGCCTTCTTTACTGCCCAGCTTCATCTCTGAATTCATCTGCAGCACTCCTGTTATGTCAAGTGATTGGAATTGGAAGGAGTATTTTTAAAGCCGAACAGACAAGAATTGACACAGTTTTTTTAAAATCTGGTGCTAATGTAAGAAAGGCTGTTTGATCCTGTGAGAAGTGTGAGGGGAATGAGTTATTTTTGGCAAGGTTTAACCCACTGGTAAGTGTTTCTGTAATACATTCAAGTGCCATAAATACTACTCCTCCCTAATGGAAAGCTTTTCAACTTTACGTAGCAACAGTGGCATTGCATATGTTTCACAATTCTCCTTCTCTCACCCCTTTTTTTTTGGTGTTTGGAGAGGCTTTGTACAGAAAAAACAGAAATGAACTGTGCGTTCTGCTTAAGCACAACTGACATCAAAGATGAGCTGTGACAAAGAAGAAAAAAGTGCTGATCCCTCAGGGCAGCAGCACACCAGTGCCATCCGTGCCAGCCCCTCCACGGGGACAGAGCTCTTGAATTCCTCTCCTACCTGGACTGCTCACATCCAGTTTTTAACACAAAGGCATTTTCTTAACTCTTGATTCTGTAAACGCTTATATGTGTGCTTAATTTTACAGCCATGATGAACCCACAGACAGCCACAAAACTATGCCATCCCCAGAAAGCTGTTCACAGTCAATGTTTTGTCTAGGTATGCACAGAACAGTGTCTTTACAATAAAGAGAACACTCTGTGTTTCACCAGCTGTGTTCATCTGAAGAGTTTAATGCAGAAACTCCCACTTAGCCTTATACAGTAGGCAGCTATTTACCTGCTGATTAAAGTTTGTGAAGTTAGATGTTAGTCCCAAGTCAAAGAGCTTGGAGGCATTCTGAAATCATTGGACACTTGATTGGAAATCTGCTGTCATAAATTCAGGTCCTGCTGATCAATACATGGGTTAAGATAAAATCACAGTAAGTTGCTGAAACAGTATGAGGCATTGCAGCTTTCAGCTTTGTCAAACACATTATGTTGTCCCCAGTAATTAAAACAGAAATGCCAGCAAGCAGCAAATGCTCTTGTTAGAGAGATTCTGAAGTTAATAATTCTTCTAAGAATTACTGGGAAAGGGAGGAAATCTCTAAATCTTATTTAGTTTCAGTAATCTGCAGCTATATAACCACTAAAAAAGAATTTAGGAAATTTCTCCCTGGTGTATTTAGTTTCACATTTTTATGCAAGTATTTTCTCTGCTACCAAGTGTAGCAGTGGCTGAAAAAATGCAAGGGTTTCTGAATAAATGCTCAATTTCATTAGACACCATGAGATGTGCATAACTTATCCTTTAAACTTCCATTTCCAACCTTCTCCTCAGACTAGCACTTAGACAAAAGAAACACAGGGGTTACAATACCATCATTTCTCCTTGAAATGCCATAGAGTTTGCAACTCAGCTGGTAAATTTATATAGACAATCTTCTATGTTTTTATTCAAGATAATCTTCAAGTCCTCTTTGACTGACAATAGCATGTTTAAATATGGCAGCTCCAAGCTTTATTATATCCCTCTATAAAACTGTGGTAATTTAACCTACTTGGTGATTCTGTACACCAGCAACAGAGTTGACAAGAGCAGAGTTGACAGCATACCTAAGTTTAATCCTAAATGCCATTCTACATATGCATTAATTTGCTGAGTTTAAGCTTTGCTACCAGTCCACCCGAGAGCTATGCAGAACACACACCCAGCCCCTTGCATCATCACAAAAACAGCTGGAGAGGAACTGTCACTGGTGGCCAACAGAGCAGCAGCATAAGCCACAAGCTGCTTCGGCACAGAGGTTTAGCAGCAAAATATTTACAAAGAATGGAGTTCAACAGCTGATGTTTGTTGGAACAACAACTGAGAGTGATACTTGATATTGAACAAATGTATACTTTGCAATAAAACCAATTTATTCTCAACGGAAGGCTGTCAAATTAATTAGTTCAGATGTTTCTCACAGCAAAAGAAAAAAAGAAGTTAGTTCAAAGACAAGATGTTGCTGTTCATTCTCTTATCCAGTGCTACTGCCATACTCATCACACGACTGCTTTTCTGACTTGTCCAGTGTGAGGGAAGATGAATAAACATAGAACACAGTTTTAGAGCAAAGTAGAAGTTCTGAAATTTAAAATAAAGTAAGTAAACAGTTTCTAATGAAACTCTGTAACAGGCTTTATATGGGAAGACTTGACCATAACTCTATGCCTATTTCCATGATGACTCATCTGAACAGACTATAATGAATTCACTACAAAAGATCTGGTACCCTCCTGGGTCTAATTTGAGATGTGAACACTGGAGATGTAGAAGTACAAAATGCATGATCAAAATCATTGATCTGAGGTTCCAATCATGCCCTGCTAGTGAGAATGAGAGCTTGCTAAGTCAGACACAGATTTTTATTTTTTGTAAAGTGCAAAACATAAATACAGACCTCATATATAAGGATTAAAGTACATGTGCAATATGTTATATACACCTTTGAAAACATTTAGCAATCCTCTGGTAATTTAGCTGTAGCAATCACATCTATGCTGCTTTCATGTGGCAGACTGAAATCTGGGGCATTATCTCCTTTCCAAGACCCGTTCTGTAATAATCCTGCTGGAATGTACAGTGGGTATCACCTCCTTAACCTGCTGTTTATGAGTGACTGTTTCTCATATTTCATCAAAGCTATACCACAACAAGTTACACTTACAGAATTGTAGTGCTCTGGTTAATCATTATATTTGCAGTATTTTTCTCTCAGATATTCTTTGGCAGGAACCCATGAGAATTTCTCTTAGATGGATTCCTTGCTTGCTTTCCCTTTCATTTGGGAGCTTGTGGGTGCACTCTGTTTGGACCATACACTTACCAGTTAATATATGGTATTTATTAATTCTGTGAAATTTTGTAGCACTCCACTTAGGGAGGGTGGCAGGGAAGAAAAAAGGAGAGAGGAAGGGTGAGAGAAAGGAAAGGTGGCAGGGAGAGACAGAAGAAGGGAGGGGAGAGGGGGAGAAATGCCTATTTTTGATCTAAACTTTTTGCTGCCTGGACCTGTTTAGGACCTTCTTCTCTAGCATAACACTGTCTCTCATTTACTTAAAGTCATATAAAAGTTGTGCATACTGGCTTCTTGATAAATTCCACTAGGCCTGAACAAAGTTCTCTTATCCTACAGCTCTAAAAGCCAAGATTTCAAAGAGTACTTCCACACATCCCACTGCATTTATCTCAGTGTCCTTAGAAGAGCTTGCCACCCTCTTCCTGGCTTAGTTGGTAATAAGGCTGTGGTTTTACTGGTTTGACAGATACAAGTTGGAGTCTATTCTTGTCTTGAATCCTCTTCTGTCCCCAAACTATCATAGTTGTGAAAAATCCTGAAATGATGCACTCCTTTTCTTCTTGAATGGCTTCCTGAACAGGTCCAAGAGAGCACTAGAACCTCGTCAAGGGGCATGCAGCCTCACTGAGGAGTTTAAGAAAGGTCAGTATAAAGGTACTAACCATGTACTATTCACTGCACAGAATAATTCCAATTCTTCCCTGTGTGTGCATAACTCTCTTTACTACAGTTATTACTTTGTTCACACTTCTGATAGAAGTATCTGTACAAATTATATAGGTATACATAAATTATGCCTAAAGTCAAAAGAATGCCTTTTCAGGGAATGATAGAAAGCATCAGTGTGCTCATTTTATTGGCTTTGCAGGTTGGAAGTTCCCATGAAAATTAGGTAAGATGATTTGTGCCTTTCAGTTGCAAAGCTCAGGATAAGCTGGGTGCTCTCAGGACATGTTCTCAGCACTGTTCAACTTTGCTGAATGTGCAATTCCATTGAACTCTGAATACTACAGAGTTACAGCTCACTGTCATAAAGTATTAGCACAATATTTTACTATTTTTTCCCCCACCAGCCATTCAAGAATGGTACAGGGGAAAGAAAACAGCCTTTTGAAACAAGAGTCACATAGGAAATAGGCACCTTATTTAAAGTACTGCCAGCAATCTTAATTTTATCAAAATGCTATTTCAGGACTATCAGTGAGCAAATCTGTGCACAACAGCACGGGTTTATTTTGTCTGGGAAAAGACCCATGAGGCTTTCAGTACTTTGCACGTTTTTATGAACAAGAAAGCAATATGCTTGATTTAGAGTTGTAGGCTGCAGGTTCAAGGAGTCCTTCCAAAAGGAAAGGCTTATGATCAATGCTTTCAAGCACTGAAATGCAGAACTGAATAAACCATATGCAGAACCCAAAGCTACGAGCAGGACTGGATGAAAGCACAATGTAGTTCCACATGCTCTGCTGCACAGCCAAATTACACAGACTAAACACCTCCTCACTTTTCCAGCAAAGGTAGGATTTGGAACACTGCTTTTCAGACTGATCTGGTGAAGAACTTTAAATGTACAAGTTATTGTGTGCTTCTCCAAAATGGAGCTGTTTCGTAGGAGAAACAGAATAGTGCAAAAACATCCCTTGAGAACTTCTTGAGAGTAAATGCATCTTTTTATCACTGTAAATGAATCCAAACAGGAGCTAAGATTCAAGCAACTCAATCATCAAACTGAGATTTTCATTGAGCAGACATATCTACACAGAGAACAAGGTTTAGAGTACCTTGTAATATACTTACTAGACATTTTAGAAGTCACTAGCATTCTTCATAATTCACCCATTCTATATATTGCTTTTAAGTGCAAAAACAGTCATTCTTATGAATACTCATGTTAGGCCTTCTGGGAACAGAGAATGTTTTTGACAACTACTGCAGAAATGGCTGATGTGCTGCTTTTACACACATGGAGCAATCATCACCCCCTATTAAAAAAGGCATTAGTTTTTCTTTAGTGTCTCTAACAGATTACTGCTGGTGAAGGAACCCAGTCATGGAGCCTGGGATTCTGCCAGCACCAGCACTGACGGAACAGAATGAATCTATGGACAGAGAACTCTCAAATGGATCTGTCCACCTCAACTGTTTCCATAACTTTCTACAATTACCTGTAACAACAGTGCCATGGCAGTAAAATCTGCAAACAAAAATGGTGAATTTGCATGATTTGATGGCTGAGGTGCAATTACTTGCCAAGTTGGGGTTGCTTTTATTCTTCAGTCATATTTTTTGCCTGGGGAACAAAGTAACTAACATTTGATATATTAAACATTGACCAGTGCTGTGTCAAAACTGTGCAAAACTAACAGATACAGAAGGCTGAAACAGAAGTAACAGTATTTAAAGATGTGCTATGAAATCAAATCCTCCCCTAAATTCATTATTATGGATTCCTGATTCAGATAAAAATGAACCTTGAAATGAAAGAAAATCAAAACAATTCTATGATATTGGACATGTTTTTTGCTAGAAAAAAACCTGTAAGTATATGAATAAACATGCCTTAGTCTCCAGATCCTTTCAGAGCTTTTAAAAATACTACTCACTCCCTAGTACGCAGTGGGAGACATGAAGGATTCAAACAAGATTCTTTTTAACAGGTTCCTCCACATGTATTTAAAAGCCTACATACATGAATCTGAATGAATTATGTATCTGAATGAATTTGCCTCTACTGCAGATATAAAAGGGAGTGAACTAAACAGGATTTCTAAAGCTGCAAGAAAAATAAAACCATGAATATACACCTCTACTTCAGCCTCCTGCCCTGAATGCTGTGTGCTGCTGGGTGGAAAGGGATCTGACATGAGCCAAACACAGCAGAGCTTGCTGGGTTAAGCTTTAATAGCCAGCCCAGAGAGTGAGTTTTAGCTTTTACTCTGGTTGGTCCCATCTTTGGCAGAGGGAAAGGTGGGTCAGCTGGTAACCATGGGAGGCAGGAAAAAACAAAACAACCCCACAACAAAACCTTCAATACTTAACAATTTATTCTAAGATACTCAGAAACTCTGATAGTTTAATATTTCTACCATCACGTAGAGAGCTTTCTCATCTGCAGCTTTAACGAAAGGTGGATACGGAACGTAAGTCCTGAACTGCAGTAAAAGTATTACATTAAAGCTCTGGCCACTACCACGTGGCTCTGTAGATGAAAAAAGCTTCATCAGACAGAAGTCTCACAAATTCTACATCTCAAGAACCCGTATACTAGTGTATACCATCCTCAGGGTAAGATCATTGGCATTTTAGACTAGCAGCTTCACTCACTACTGAGTTAGACTCCTTAAACAAGAATTTTCCTTGTTAAACTAAACAACATCTCTTTAAATTCACCTTTTGATAAAGAGTCATTTGGGCAATGCTTGTTTCCTCAGTCTCATTAACATACAGTTTGATAAAAGACGAAGGTTGCTACTGAACAAGACAAAATCCCTAGAATAGCAAAGAAAAAGAGGCAGGATTTATTTCGAGAAGGACATTAAAAATAAAAAAAAAAAGTGCCCAAACTACTTGGCGTGAGAAACACACCAGCTGCACTTCACTAATCCACAGCTGATCCTTGGAAAGAATCACAAATCCACTCAACCAGCAGGCTGAGTGCCATTTTATTGGCAAGACTTGAGAACAAAATGGAATCAAATACACTCTCATAATACTGGCTATTAAAAATTTTGCTTGTGTTTGATAAAGTGTGTATTGAGGACTCTTTGCTTAATTCAGCCACAGAATATGAAAAAGTGAAAATAAAAAAATTAAATGTATGGATTTTCTAGCAAAGTGTTTCATTGTTATGGCCTCATGGCTGCAAGGCATTCACCCACTGAACTGGCCACAAGTCTTGCACTTTGGAACTGTTCCAGTAAGGGCCAAGAACTGAATGTGCCACGAAGAAACCCCCAGAGGTATTTCTTTCTGTTCATGGCTGAGGCCCACTGCCAGAATACACATGGAATGACCTGTACAATGTCTGTGCTGTGCCTGTACCTGCTGAAGCTACAGGATGCCATTGATAGTTTTTAATGAAGGGAGGTTGTTTTTATCCTGTTCTTACAGCAGCACTTACTGCCAGCAGAGGCTGTCAAGCCCACACATTTTCAACTTCCATACAACTTTTGCAAATCTTCCAGTGTGAATTATACTGTATTCTGCAGCCTCAAGCACACAGTGTAGGTTAGTACCAGTTCAGTACAAATTTGGTAAATAACACCCTAAACACAGCCAAAAAATTAAATCTATCATTAGTTGTTTTGCTAATGATCTTTTATAGTAAACACATCTCAGAAGTTTAGCACTATAAATTACATAATTAGAATAAAAATACATAAAGTATTAAATAAAGCAATCTCGTTCTGAGTTTTATTAGGTAATATTACAGGTAATTCCTTTCTCTCATGTTTATGACCCTTTGATCAATATGTGAGCATTTCTCAGCACTGGAGAGGGAAGGAAGGGAGAAGGGGGATATGGGAAACGAAAAATCAAAAAGGTAATACAAACTTTGCTTTCAAGATTCCTGTCCACAGTCATGATAAAACAGCTCTATGATGACTGCTTGATTAAAAATTAATTGCTGTGGTAATTTAAAGATATGCCTTATTTAATAATTAATGTATAGGAATTAAATTGGACTATTCGCTGAAATCTTATTATAAGGTACACTTAAAAAAGATCCATAATCTTATTGTATAATTAGGGATGGAGAGGGAATTTTACTGCATCTTGGAGAAAGAATGCTTCTTGTCATATCTAATATCTCTCCTGTGCAACAACTGATCCATTTTTTTGGCTCACTACTAGGGAACACCAAATTTAAATGTAATACTGCAGAGTGAGGTCCTTTCTGTATAGCACAGCTCTATCTAGTGGCTGATTAATCCAAGTGCATCTGGCTGCTGAAAGAAGACTAAATCATTAATGCGATGAAGGCCAGGAAGGCCTTAGGAAGGTGACACTTTCTTATTCTGACCTACTGTGACTCACCTTGCATAAGCCTGGAAACACACCAGCAAAGGTTGTACTGATACCTTAACCCTGCCTTTCTATACACTGATAAATGCGATTTGGTGGAGAGCTCTCTTGGTACTGAACACTTTTTCCAACACAATTTGCAGGAACAAACCAGGGACTCAAATACTTATTCAGGCAGGGCACTAAATATTGGCCTGACAGAAGAAACCCAGTGAAGTTGGACGGACAGTCCCTGTGCTTCATTACATGCCTGTTACATGCACATGCTTTTCCCCCTGCATGGGAAATAAGCCAGAACGGCTGTGTTTGAGCACCGCCAGAGGCGGCTGGAAGCCTCTGTCTGTCCACTTCATAGCTGCTGTGGGCAACAGGAAGGTTTGGAGCCGTTCCCCAGCCTCAGCACTGAAAGGAGCCCGGAGATAAACACTGTGGGGTGACACACATTGCTCAGCAGCCTGAGCTGGGTCCCTGTCCCTACCCCTGTGCACACCATGGGAGGAAGAGCTCAGTACTGCAGCCCTTCCAGAGCAACACATCGAATCCAAAAGGTCTGAAGCCCAATGCAGAAAATGCAAAGGGCTGCTATATTTTTTCCCAATCTCATCATCCATCTAGGGGATATACTGGACATTAACCTGTGTCAGCTTCCAATTAAACATAGCAGAAGGAGAGCTGCTAACTTCTGTCCTGTGTAACTGAGTAATGCATTCCCTCAGCACGGGGGAAAGGTCACTGGTTTTTGCTGGTAATTAGAAAAGCTTCACAAAACTGTGCCTACATTTTTTCCCCAGCCCGTCAGGCCATTTATCCAGTGGAGACTCAAGGAAATAATGGATATTCACATAGCAGTTATTTGAATAATGCTTTAATGATAATTCTGGTTAATAACTGTATAAATAAGTATAGTTTCATTTGAACTAAAACAATCCTGCTACAGACACCAGTGTAGCAAAATTAAAATAGCAATGTAAAAGCACTGCAGTCGGGGAAAAGGACTCATACCTGCTGCATATAGCCAACACCAAAATATAATGTGTATTTTAAACACCACTCAAGGTCAAGCTGACACAACAGTTCTAAGAAATCAGCTTTGGATGTTGTGTAACTTTGTCAGAAAGCCTGGAAATCACCTCTCCTTTAGAATGATTAGAATATATGAACTGGGGGTCTGTCAATACTCCTGGAACTGGAGTTAGGTAATTCTGATCACTGAAAGCTTCAACTGCAAACACTGTCATTCAAGCTGCATCTGTTTCTCTACATATTGCTCCAGAAAGCAACTTGAACACAGCTTCCTTATTTTGTGCACAGGAATTAAATAGGTTTGCAGCCCAGTTTTCATGTCCTTTTCAACTCATGTTTTATCTAGCATTTCTGCAACCATAATGCAGGCTGACATAGACATGTTTTACTAGTATATTTTCGTTCTAAATTACTCAAATCTGCTCTAAATTAACTAGCATTCTAGCAAAACAGCAAAATGCATTTGATGTTTTGTGTGCCTGTGCACGGAACACAAAAGCACTTACCCATTTCAACACTTTGAAGAGCAGTAATGAGAGTCATATTAACATGTATAAACTAATGAAAATTTAATATTAGTAGAATATTTTAACCTATCAACATGACAATTATTTGAAAATCAAAGCAATTTGACCAAGTCAAACACCACCCCCTATATCTTCATTCCATGAAAATTTCATAGCTTCTGTTTCCTTTCAGAGAAAAAAAATCAAGGTGATAGCGAGACGACTTGCTTTAGTTCTTGATTCAGGCAGAGTTTGCTAATGAACTAGACCCATAAGATTAACAGGGCTTTGTGGCGATCAGTTCACAGTATTTGCCAACAAAAGAATTTCTAAATGCTTAGTCGGGTTACTGAAGCCACACACCTGGCACCAGTTCAGATTCCTGGTGTCTCAAAGCCATCCACCCAGGGCTAGTACCCCAAAAGCCTAACGCAGACCTCCGCAGCAGCTAGAGGCCAGAGAGGATGGAAAATGGCACTAAGAGCTTAAATTCAAATAGTTTCAAGTAAATTCAAGTGCCCTCGTGCCTTCCTCCTAATATGCTGTTATACAAAATAAAGGCAACAAGGCTCTCCCTAAGTACTTGAAAAAAATAACTTCAGAACATCTGTAATTTAAATGAAAAAGCATTTAGAAATCCTACTGAGTGACACAGGTGAATGTCAGCAAGATCAGAGATTGCATTAGTGGGTTTATTTATTCCAACTACTAAAGCTTTATCAACAGCAAAATGTTAATACCATAGGATTTATTATGGGAGAGGGAAGTAATGATTAAAATTAACTAGGCCACAGACTGGAGTGGGACACTAATGACAAATGCACTGGGCTAGACATTTCCAACAAGCCAGTTATTTCCCTTCCGCTATTTCCTGAATGAAAAACACGAATGCAACAGTAATCCCGAGCTCCTGGAGCACAGCCACTGCCAGGCTCTGCTCTGTATTTCTGAAGGCCCACATGGATCAGGATGCACCTACACTCCAGGCTGATATCCACAGAACCTGCCTCAGCTGCTCACATCCCTCAGGAGCCAAACAGGTAATGAGAGGCAGGAACAGCACAGAGGAGAGAGCAGTGGAGATCAGGCATTCTGGGCAATGGGGGTCATCACTGTGGTTTCGGGGGGGAACCAAAACCAAAAATGCTTTTAGATGAGACCCGTGTGGTACTGAGCCTGGCTGTCCCTGGGTCCTACGAGGATACTCCTTCTCCCAGCCTTTTGGTTGGCCATGAGATCTACATGCAGCACTATCATTATCAGCAGAACTATCATTAAAACAGAATAAAAATTAGTGTTACTTGAAGTCAAGATCCTGCTGAGAAGGTGGAAGCATTTCTCTGGTAAATTAATGGAAGACAGTTAATTCTGAAGACAGAAGGCTGATACAAGAGTTTGGGGCTCTCTAGGATGAAAGACACTGCTAAACTGCCAGGCTTAGCAGTGTTTGGTGAAGGCATGTCACACCATCTCATGTCAGTGTTTCAACGCTCACAGCTAGTGATTTATGAAAACACACTGACTTTTCACTTTTCAACTGCTCCATTCAAACCTAAGCCGCACAAATACAAACAAACAAATGTCTGATCTGCTTCTGGGAATGAGAAGAATCAGGATTTTGTAAGGACAGCTCAACAGAATTGTGAAGTGAAAACAGAACTAAATACAAAAGCACGTACAAAATTCAACAGCAAAATCAAAAGATTCTCGACTTGGGATACTCAGTGTCATGTTAAAGAACTCTTAAACCATAAAAAACTATTTTCCAAAACTAATGAGCTCAAGCTGACTTGCACACTTCCACACAACTTGCAGCTAAGGTGCAGAACTCTGTGGTGAAAGATGCTGTGATGACTAAAAGGCAGCAACACAATTTCACCTAAACCCCCCCAACATTACCTCTGGTCCATGCAGTCCCTATCTGAAGTATCTCTGCCTAAGAGCCAAGCCTGAGGGAGAGGAACTACATCTTTCCCTGTTCTACAGAACTCCCTCGATGATGCTGCTCCACCTCAGAGCAGCACAGATTTCTGCTCTGACCCAGCACTGCCTCACACCTGACCTCTGAATTTAACAGACATTAAATGGAAAAAAACTTCTCAGCTCCTGAGCAGTACACCTGATTCCTACCTGGATTTGTAATCTTCAGTTTCATGAGCAAATTCATATCTATAATTGAAAATATTTAGAGGACTCAAACTTCAGTAAAACCTAGGTAAATTATTAAGTGATTAAGATGTCATTTCAAAACAGCAAACCCTGGGCTCTGAGCACTGATCCAGCTAATCACATGCTGAATAAATCCTTTAAAAAGTTTTGGAGTTTACCCTTTACACTTCAGTTCCAAACCAACAAAGAGTGTACATTTGCAAAAATACAACATAAAAATCACCACCAACAATGCAGAACTGGACAAAGACATTTTTTACTTAATGTGACTATCAAGCCTAAAACCAAATGCATTCCTCTTCACCTGTCAATCTCTGCAAAATACATTAAAAAATAAATCAACATAGAATTGTATGATTGTATTGTATTAGGATGATTGTACTAATGATTGTATTAGGAACAGACTTGGGTACTGTGTATCAGAAACATCAGAAGATGAACCCCTGAACTTTTCTTGTGAAAGAAAATTTGTAAGACATGATCTGTGACAGGAAAATTGGGAAGGAGGGAAGTTAAAAGTCAACTAAAACCACTGGAAATAAAAAATGAAAAATATTTAAATGTCTATTCTGTTAAAAAAAATTACAAACAGTACATTTACACAAGCTTAGTAACCACTGCTTGGTTTCCACTGGTAGGGGCTTAAGCCATTCAGCTATTAATCATATGAAAGTAGATATTAAGGAATATTAATCCATACCAGCTGTTACAGCTGTTACTGTTTTACTGTGCTCTTATTAGAGATTAATCTTCACAGAAAAAGGCTGCCTTTTCATGCCATTTTCAAAAGGACATCACACAAGCTAATACTGTTTTACAGCACATCTTCACAAAGTTGTTGAAGAAAGAAAGTGCTAATGATGACATGGTGAAATTATATTCAACTTCATCCTCAAAATCTAAGCCATTTATGATTAGAGGAGACACTGTCACTGTAATCAGTTGATTAATTATTTTTTATTGTGACTGAAAAAAATTGTTTTTATAGCTTCCTATTTACTTTAAAAGAACCAGGATATTTGCCTAGTGATAGTGAATGTTCTTTTATGCAAAGTTCAAGGCCATGCAATTTTCTATCTTCGGTACCTTGGAATTAACCCACTTTAAAACTTCTAACATGATCTAGTTGATGGAGCCGTAATGAGGAACACCTAGGATTTTAACAGAATTTTAACAAAACAGAATCAACACTGTGAGTATAGTATTCTCTAATGAACCATAAACCCCTGTCAGGTGAACCAGGTTTTTGGAAGAGCAATCGCTTTAATTGTTGGATACACTTCATAGATGACTGCATCTGCACACTCCAGAGAAACTCCTATTGGATCACATGTTGATGGAATGCTATTAAAACCACAAAAAGCATCACACTCCTCCAAAAAAGTAAAATTACAGCCAGAAAAGGCTAGCATTATCCACTAAAGATTATGAGATTACCATGAAAAATAAGCTTCTAATCAGTTCCTTGAGTTTTGGATAAGATACTACCAGCTGCACTAAGGAAATCAGTTGTCACAGTTACAGGAAAAAAAAAAAAATCTACATTCTCTTTAACTGCAGTCTTATCATTCTGTTAAATGCAAGACTCTAATGATGTCGCAATTATTCATCAGGGTATCTTTGGTTTTTTACTCGTTTGACGTTAGATTGATGTTCCAGACTGAATGTGTGGTGGTTTTCTAGCACAGCCTAAATGGTGAGGAAGCAGCTCTTTAGTCTGGGGCGGGCTGAGCCTCTGCTCTCCCACTCTCCCCTGCAATTCATGCAGTATCTGCTCAGCAGCCACTGCCCTGTCACTCTCCCCACGTTTGCTCAAGTCCTTCAGAGGCTCCCTTTTCTCACTGTCCATGTTCTGCCCGGGCAGCCTGATCTGCTTCAGCTGCTGCCTCCCCAGCACTGCTGCCCCCGCCTTCAGCCTGGGCAAGCTGGCATGCACAGCCGCCTTTCACAGCCCCTGTTACCTGTCTGTAATCCTCTCCACCCTCCTTTTCATCTGCTGATGAACCAGCTGTTAGTTACATAACATTGGTTTCCAGGCCTTTTCCAGTCCTCACAAATAAGTACACTTATATTTTGCTACTTCCTCTCAGCTTCACGACACTTCTCAAGTGGCTTTCTGATTCCACCCTGCTAATGCCTGTCTACAGGACTTCTCCCATGTCCAAAGTGGATTAAGTAGTGATCCCTACAATGACACTTCTGCTGCTTAATATCAATAATTCGTCTGCTAACAGCTGGCAAAAGCACGGGGCAGAAAAAAGTACTGACAACACAAAAAATAACATACATACTAGGAGGTAAAACTGGAGTCCAACATAAGCCTTTAAGCAGGTTATTTCATGGCTTACTTTTTTTCTAAAAAGAGGCTTGAAGGGGGGGGGATATGATCAGAGGAACATTAGATTAGTTTTAACCAGCTCCAGCTTTTCTAACTTTTCCATTAAAGTAGATCACAGAAGTTGCACTAGAGATTGGGACTCGCATACAACAGAAAACTGTTTCTGTGGAGAAGACACATAAAAGAAACAGTGGAAAAGGGAGTTTCCCAATTTCACCAAGTAGCAACAGAAGAGTGAAGTTCAACTGCTGATACAATCCACCACATGGCCCATGAAACGTCTCTTTTTCAATGCTTTCTGAGTCTTCCTTTACTCTCTCACCTATATTTTTCGTCTCATTTTTAAGGACTAAATTAAAAGAATCTCAATCACTTGTAGAAGATTCTACTAATGTAGAGCCTGAAATGAAAAAGCACCAGAAAGGTTCTGTTCACTAGGGCAGTGGCTGATTCTTCAAACTTAGGATTGGAAAGCAGTAAGTATTCCAATCCATATCCTTCACTGCAAGATCAACTAACCTACTACTGCTACATGAGACATAAACTAGTATCACTCTCCAGAACAATTGTTTTTTCCTTTGTTTATCATCATTTGTGTTTTCTAGGCCACTTTACATTCTGCATCTCCTGCTACTGTTAGATGATCCACTCAGAAGCACTCTAATATGCACTTGTTGTTCTCTGTGTTTGAAAGTCAGAGAGAGATTTTCAGTATTCATGAGCATTTGTTTCAGTTTGTAACAAGTTTCCACCTTTGACAGATTCTTTCAACAAAACTACACTCAATGCAAAAACTGCTCAAGGTTTTCTTCTCTGCTTTTTCTTTACTCAGAGCTGCATTAGGCTTGTTTGAGTCTCACTGGAGACATGCTGTATGCAAGAAATAGCAAGAGGGGCAGCATGAACCAAGCACCTATGGCAGGTTTTTTTGGTGGGAGACTAGGTGGAATTCACGTTGGGGAACAGGCAGCAAAGTAAAGTTGCAAGAGACACCGATGTATGCAAGTCCTACAGTTGCCAGAAGTGAAAATAAGCTGCTGAACAGAACAGTAGCAAATTGCTGAAAAGTAAAAAACATTATTCCATAACTCACAAGGTGACTCTGACATTCAGTCCATGACTTGAGTCGTGTATGGAAGTCACGTGTGTATCCAGTTGGGGGACAGGCTGCACTGGCTGTAAACTCTGGGGGTTATGCAGTATTTGCTCAGATACACAGATGTTCTGTGAGATGTTCTTTGTAAGTAACAGTTACCATCAGTCTTAAGAATTTGCTAAACATTTGGGCTTAAACTAAAAAAGCCCCCACAAAACTTGCTGGAAATCACCATGACATAGCAGTTGTATGGAGGCAGCACTTTGGGTAGAGGTACATGAGGCTTTAACAGCTACATAGTGCAGGAAGTCTTGTCGCTGATCCCATATTTCTATCCTATCTGGAACAGCAAGCTTCCATGCTGTTGTGGTAACCTTTCCTTCATGTTCAGATCAGATATTACTCACTGTATGCACACACCATCTGCTTGTCTTGGATGTCTGCAATGCACTGACTTGTAGGGACAGGGTTTACTGCAATGCCGCGTGCCTGACTATGCTGGATGAGTCATTCCTGCAGAATAGAGACTCCAGTCCTTAGGAACAATTCCTCATAACAGAGAGATTCCTAGAAGCGATACCTTACAGTGTCTGTCTTGAGAAGAAACAGGATGTCAAGCAAAAGGTCATGCACGTGGCAAGGAGAACAATTTGGTTCTACATTTCAAATTGGACAAATCCTCTCCTATACTGATGTTCTTCCTTTGGATGGTGCGTCACAGCAAATGAAAGCCTTATAATTCACTTGGCCAATTGTGCATCCTGCTTAGGGGGTTAAAGGATTTATTTCCAATTCCTATTCAGATCAGCTGGTGCTATCTAACACATACTCTGTTACAGACATTTTTCACAATGCTCTTACCCAGGCTGTTGAAGGACACTGCAATACCCAATCAACACTAAAGCACCTTGCTGTTGATTCAGCAGGGAAGTGACAGAGGCTGCAGAATGCTCTCTGTATAACAGATTTGTCAAAACTGGACAAAGCTATACACCCAACTATAACATATTTCAGTTTCTCTTAAGAACACAGCTATTCTAATACATATTATTGCAATCTGACATTCACTTCTGTCAATACACAGAGGAGCACGAGCTGTGTTGCTGTGTCTCACTTTGGCAGCTTTTACCACAGCACAGGCTGCTCAGTACAGTCTCTATTTGTTTGAGAAGGGGCAACTGATAACCTGCTGGCCTGTTCTTCAGACAGGAGTCTGCTTCTATTTCCCTTTATGGCCATGGAATTTTACTTGTGATAACAATTTAATTATTCCCCCGTTATTTTTTTGAACATTAAGAAAGATATATAACCTGCTCTAACGTACTCAGAAATTAATTTTATTGTGTCCCAGTTATTTTCTCACTTCCATCACTCAACTGACTCCCAAAAATGTAAAAAATACAGCACTTTTATCTCTTGAGCCACTGAGACATTGACTAAAATATTGGCACAGAGAGAATGTCTTAATCACAGCAGAAATTTGGGGGAAAAAAATTGAAACTCTCAAAAGGAATGAATATGAAAATTATTTCACTGTTACCAAAGAATTTATCTAACCATAACTGCAATATTAACCAGTTGCAGAAAACTTCCAAATGCACCTATGACCTAATCTTTTATAAACCAGCAAAAGGTATGCAATTGGAAGGAAATCACAGCTGCTTGACAAATAGTTCAGGAACAGAAAGTGAATTCATCTTGTTAGTTTTTTTTCCTATTTGAAGTTTAATATTATGATAAGAAAGCACACAAAGCATACTATTTAAGATTAACAACTGCAACTCACTTCAAGGGATTTCATACTAATTTTCAAGCTTCATTAACAAATGGTAAGATAGATCAAAACAGTGACTTAAAGAGGAGACAAAATTGGTTTTCTGCCTAGAAGCTAAATTCTATCTGATCTGAGAGAACGTATTCATCACTGGTTTGTCTGGTCACTTACAAAACATAGGGCATGTTATTTGCCTTAGTCTGAAGGTCTAGTAATCCTTTCTCCTTTGTAATCCATGAAAGCTTTTCCAATAAATCAGTGGGTAATACTGCACTACCTTAAGGAAATGACAAAGATCCTAACCCTAACCCTTATACTTTCTATAACAGTGTTGTTGAGATTTTTAAAGTTTCCTAATGCATTTAGATAAAATTCTCTAAATTTTTTGTTAGGCATTACTGTAATTTCTTGTATCACATTTGATAGCCAGGAAGGAGACAGTGATAAAATACATTAGTGGCTCTATAAAAGCTTAAATCTGAGCATCTGGAAGGCTTGTACTGAAAATACTCTTATACAGATAATCGCAGAGAATTTACAAGCATGGAAGAATTATAGGCAAAGTGAAATAAATGCAGAGTAAAGCTGTTTCAATAAAATGCTTTTCTCTTCAGAGGAACAGAAAATGAGTCATAGTAGATACATCTTAAAGACATTTAGATCAAGTCAATGGAGATAGGAAGCAGAGATGAAAGCATTGTTAAGTACTAGAAAAGTAATTTGAAGTCATTCCCATTAGTGGGAACAACAGACCAGTGATGTCCATCCAGATAAACTGCTTCCTTTTTTAATAAATTGAGATGTTTACAAGACACAAAACTAAAACACAGACACACAAGGACACTCCCTTCTTGAGCATTATGGGTGTCACATTTCATTTAGAGCATTCTCTGTTGAGGTATAGAATTACACCTTTAATTGCACAGCAAGTAGCAACAGGTGGTTTTGTAAAACTGCTCAGGAAATAGAATTTTATCTTCCTCTACAGCACTGGTGTCAAAATTAGGGGACTACACAAGAAAGCTAAGCAGAGTAAAGAGCTGAGTATACATTTTAAGTAGTCTTGGTACCCAGCACTACTGCAGTAAAAAGGGGAAGTTGAAATCATGGGCCAGGACCACACACTGTTACACATTCCTCAGAAAAATGCAAGAATGAGAGTGGCAAAATGGAAAAAGATTAGAGTAGTAGGTGAAATTTTCATTATAAACGTCAATGCTTAGCTACATCACGTGGCTTTAACCATTTCCTGCATAAGTTTTCCAGATGTATCCCAAAGCACTGCATCCCTACAAGGCACACACATTCAAGACCACTTTCAATTCCTGTTTCCAGCTGTGTCATTAGCAAAAATTAAGATTCAATACAAAACACTCTCAAGCACAACAGCGCCCAGTTTCCTGCCTCGAGATGTCCTGACTCCCAGAGACGAGCACTTCACCTGCCTGGATGATGACAGTGCGCTACTGACCTCAGAGAGCCAAGCCACATCATTTCTGGCAGAACTAACACTCCCAGCCTATCACATAAGCATCGAAATCTAGATTTTTAATCAACTCTAATAACTTTTTGTCACGAAAGATACAGTTTGTGTTTCTGAAATGACCATTAAAGCAAATAAACACAAAAAGAATTAGGAAGGCTAAAATAAGCAAGCCATGAAAGGACTTTTCAGGTTTTGAAAGACAACATTTTCTTATAACAAGAAGTTAAGAAAAACAAGATCTGCATCGTGTTCCTTCTATATTCACTTGGCTAGTCTTCCCCATGGGACTAATGGGACAAAGTTACGCAATTTTTGCCTGGGTATTTTACTCTGACCTTATTCCATTCAAGAAGTAAAATCCTCTATGCTTTGCAGTATCAAAGCAGGCTTGGGGACATTTTAAAGGGAAAATCCTTTTCAACTTCCTTTACCATTATTTCTTTGTATTATTCAATAAGTAAAATTAATACTATCAGCCTATGAAGCTGGAAGTCACCTGGGTGACCAAGCAACACAGAGTTGTTCATGAAACACAAGATTCTTGGGGACAGCCTGGTTTGTCATGAGGCACCAAAGAAGCAACTTGTGCAAGTATTGGGCAAAGTTACACAAACTAACACTTGCTAAGCATTAGCTGACATTTCATTTTGCCACTTTGCTCTACATCCATCAGAGGAGGAAAAACTGAACCCACCACAAACACCTTCTGTTTTGATTCCAAATTCTTAGGCTTGGCCATGGTGCCAAGGAAATTGCAGCTGAAGCACTTTATTTTATTTTCCATCTGGCACTCAATGTCTGGAATTGGGCTTGTAATACAGGTATTATATGCAGCCTGACAATCTCTAGCAGAGAAAAGGGCCAGGGTCCACAGTCAGTACCTAAAAACTAAGACTGTAAATTACTTTATACAGAGTTAGTGCTTGGAATTCCCCTGGTGATGGCCCATGACCATCAGTGTCTGCTGAAGAAGTCCCCCAAACCCAGACATAGTCTGTCTTGCAATCACAGATGACTATGACCAACATTGCACGTTGTATAGAACAATCTTCTTAAAGGAAGAAACATTTTAATACATACTTTGTTGCCTGTGTGACATTTTTCTCTCAGTTTATACATTCGTTCAAACTTCCTTTCACCCCTTTAGTTAGAATCTGACTCTAATACTGTGATGACAATCAGCAGAAATCAGAGGTAAAAGGGTTGCAGGGGTTCGAAGAGGAGACAAAAACTATTTCTCATTATTTGAAAGGAATCAGTTTGAAAGAGGCCAGTTGAGATGGAATCTAAGTAATCCTTAGCTGAAGTTAGTCTATGTTTGTTGTAAAAGAATCTATCAACCTATGGACAAATATGTACATAAATTCTCTTAACAGCTTGAAAACAATTAAGAAATGAATTCTTACTATTCATTTACTACATGCAAGCTTATGACAACAACAGTGAGCTCATACATTTTAAAGCAATCACTCATGTCTTCTTTCTCCTGCCTTGCTTTTTCATTCATATCCTACACAGCAAATACTCTAACCACAGACTGTATTTCTCATAGAATCTGTCATCTGTAGTTCAATGAATCACATCAAAACTTGTATACATCCTACCAGTCTTCGCATTGACTGCACCTAAATTGATGATGAACACTGAGTATCAATAGTCATCAAAATGTGATTTTGTGTATGGATAGGAATAATTACAGGCCAGCCCTGCCCAGGGATGTTTAACCCAAAGATTCTTAAGACAGGAACTTGTGAAAGAACTCCTGTAACAGGAACAGGATTCACTGCTAGAATCAGTGCAATGAACACGACTGATACCTCTGAGACTTAAACAAGCACAAAGGGAATAGTTCTCATTCATAACAGTACCAGCTGTTAAAAGCAAGAGGGCCAAACAGTGCCTCCAGCTGTTTCCCTCAGGCTTTACTCTTTGGGTAATTGCAGACTTACCTTCTGTGATCCAGATGCTGAGCCTTTAAATGAAGTGCGTTTGAAGGAGCCACTCATCCTCCGTAAGGAACCTGTGAATTTTCCTTTCTTAATCCCCTCCATAATGGGACTAGTACCCCAGCATCAAAGAAAACCCTGATTTCAGTCATATAGTCTGAGCAGGCTTTTTCCTGAAGCCAACAATCATTAAGTTACAGCTTAAAGAAGAAGTGAGACAAACGCATAAAACAGAATCAAAGCCAAATGATGAGACTCCTGTTCCAATATGGACCCTGTCACAAGTGTTACCAGCAGCCAGCCAAGCAGAAAAACAAGGCAATACACTGATAGCAACTGCTGTCCCCCTCCCTCTTCTCTATTGACTCTATAATCAGGCTTAATGCACACAGCTTCTGCAAGCTATGGTTTTTAATGGACAGAGATTTAATAAATGGTGATTGAAGGTAAATCTACTTTAGAGGCAGCAGCCTGAAAGGTTTTTATTTATGCAAAGCACAGGGCAGTCAGATGGAAATTGTTTTGGTATCAGTAGAAAGGCACATGAAAAGAGCAGATGGTCCTCAGCAGACCATGGGTTAGAGGCCTGGTGGAACCCTAAAAGATAACTGCTGATGGCAAGTGTTCCTCCACCAGGCCCTGGGATGAGTGACAAGGTTTTAAAAGCAAACAACCCATAAGACCACTAGTTAGATTCTAACTGATTAGAGAATGAGGGTAGATAAGGTGTGGTGTGTATTATCTTCATGATTCTCACTAATAGCTCAATGCATCTGTTCTGTACTAGTCTACCTAAGCGTGCAGAGTGAGAGCAAAAGGAGGTAGTTAGGAGCGGGTAAACAAGAAATGAGGAAGAGACAAGGTGCTTTAAAAGAACAAGGAAGTAATTATTGACTAGGAGATATCTAGTTGGCTCCAGAAGACACAAGCCAGGAATTTGTTAGAGAGTCTGATTTAGAAAAAGAAAATTGATGAGAGCACTGAGAAAATAGAGATCCATTTCAAAAAAATACACAGCGACAGCTGATTTCTAACTGTGAGCTTAAGTCAGAAGCACCACAAATTTACAGGATTTAGTTGTAGAGTTATAATTTTTTCTTTATTATCTTTTTTTAGGTTCATCCCTTTGTTCCTCAGTAAAGCTGGCAAAGGTGCCTGCCTGCAGGTGGTTATAGGAGACACAAAAATCCCACTAAAAACCTAGAACAAGATAACGTGGAAGAGACTGATACACAGAAAGGCACCAAATTTGTTGCTCTGGTCAGCATGAGAACAAAAATAGGGACATACACTTCTAGAAGCAGAAATTTAGAAAACAAATCTGCTCTTCAAAAGACAGTGTAGAATGTAAGGATTTAACTCGGTCCCTTTGGATCTGTGATTCTAAGACGTCTGAGCTCCCTGTAACTGTTCTTGGTGTATTTTAAGGACCACTCTGGATTTTTACAAGTCATAAGTACCAAAGAGATGCTTGCATTCAAGAGCCAGATGAAAGCAAACAATGCAAGAGAAGCTGCTGACTACTACCTCTAGCTGAAATATCAGGCAACTAAGCTGATGTTCTTTCCCCCACTGTGCTTATATAATGCTTCATGGGCCATTTCACTAGATTAGGAAACTGAAACACGCAGCATGCTGGCACTTTCAACAGCTCCGTGATTGAGAAGCACAAGTTTAATAGATTTTCCAAAGGAGCTTGTGGTTTTAGGAGTGTAGTCTCACATTAGGAAACCTTTTAAACAAATGTTATTATGAAGGTTCCTGTCTCACGTTGGAGTTTTCTGCTTCATCAGTTGAGCTGATTCAATGGTTTGTGTGGCCCGGATTAGATCTGTGTAACCATGTGGTCTAAATCAGCACATGGGGAGGAAAGCACAGTAATCTCTTGCCACAGGATATTTATGGACAACAAACAAGTATTTGGCACAATATGGAAGTGAAAGACCCTTAAACTGGTTCTGAAATGGAACAATCCATGATATGAAATGACACATCTGTCCATCACCCTCCATGCTTTGCAATGAAATCAAATTGGTCAAACTTTGATTATGAAAACAACAAAAACATACAACCCCATACAGGAGCAAGAAGAGTACAGACACACTTTATTTGCAAGATCACCATCAAAGTCCGTGACAGCCTGCTCTCTGGGGAAAGCAGGATGCATCCATTTCAAAGTAGACACAAGTAACATACTAAGACATAAGTAGTTGGACATCTTGTAGATACCACACCACGGGAATTTAACATCTGCAATCATGGACAGAACCTTGTCCCAAAGGCCCTACCACAATGTGTTTTTAAAAAGTGAATAGTTTGGTTACAGACAACTGTAGATTTTTTAGCCCATAGAAAAAAACCCTACTGCTCTTGCTGTTCATAGAGCTGTATTCTATAACATCATATCAGAAATGTTTGATGTTAGTTTAAAACAAAAAGCAGTAGATTTAAAGCTTTGATCTACAGTCCATCATGTCAGCTAAAATGTTTCCACCCACTCTGGTAGTCAAACTAAATATGGAAAGCAGCAGTCCATAATCCAATGACCTTTATTTACACTGACAGGAAGGGGTAAGATAGGCTTAGACCCGTGTAAAGACCTACATGTACAAGACATGCAGCATTAGGCCTTCCTTCACTTTGCATTTAACATCAGTAGTAAACTAAACACAAGTTGTTTTCATAGGCAATGGATTATGAAACAAAAACTTAAAGCACATTTTTTTAACGGGATGTCTTAAAAGAATGTTTTCTGTAAAAAAAACCATGCTGGTTTGATGTCCTTTGACATTTGTGATACGATAAGAAAATTTCAAGTGTCATGTGTTAATTGGAAAACCAGCCTAGGGCCCATTATACACTTAACAGTTCCTGACTCTTTATTTTGTCTCCCTGAAACGAAGCACAGACAGAATATTGCTCAGTGTTGGTCACCTACCATGAGAATGAGCACTCTGGATGTCACTGGGGACTGCTGGGCGAAGAGTTGATTTCTTCAGTAAACTACATATCCTCAAAGCGCTGCTGCAGCAACCTAGGCAAGAGCATATTTCAATTAAAAATGTAAGTTTGCACAAAAACTCAGCAAGTGACTCGCAGGTGACAGCTATAGAAAAGAAGTTCCATGTAGTCAATTCTACACCTAAACTCAGAGGAATACTGTGGGCCACTTCGTGGTACTTTTACCTCAGCATTGTCTGTTTCTGCATTCTAGAGCCTTTGTCATTTAGCAACTATCTGCCCTCTCTCTTTCTCTTACAAGGAAAAAAGCAAGTTTAAAGATAAATTAAAACAGATCATGAGATGTGGACAGAAAAGGAAAACAACCTCTGTTTTTGCCAGTGGGCCTGTAAATTGGTGCCCATGTGAGCACTCTCACATATTAGAAATAATCTGCACTGATCATATGAACAACAAGCCCCATGCTAGTAAATAACAAAACATATACCAGCAATCTTATATCAATAACCTGCTGAGGGAGTAGAAACCCACCAGGTCACACTGTCACCTCACCCTTGGAGGTGACCAACCATCAGCTTCCCTATATTTGTAGAATCATAGGAAAAAAAAGTTGGAGCAACTTGTGAAGTTCACATAGTCTGACCTCCCATTCAAAGGAAAGACAACCTAAAAGCTGGATCAAGTGGTCAAGGGCTCTGCCCAGCTGAATGCTAAAAACCTTCAGGGACAATGTTTCCAGTCCTCCGGGTAAGCTGTTACAGCAATCCACCATTTCCCACTGTGAGGATTTCTTCATTACGTCCCTGGGGGATTTCCCTTGCTGCACTGTTTCTTCCCTCTGCACTTATGCAAAGAATCTGGCTCCATCTTTCCTGTAACATTCCTTTACTTAGTGGAAGACTGCAACTTAGTTCTTCCTTAGCCCCCTTCTCCCCAGGCTGAACAAGCTCTTTGAGCCTATCTTTACATCTGGGGCTTCCATACTCAAACAGCCTCGTCCCAAGGGCCCCTACAAAGATATTTGGCAATCCTGTACTAAGGGGCTCCCAAAATAAAGACAGTATTCCAGATGCAAACTCATGAGTACCAATCAGAGGGAACAAACATTTCCCTCTCACTAATAGAGCCTTCAACACTGCAAGGGCACTCTGCTGACTCACCTTCAATTTGCTGTTCACTGGGATTCCACGTCCTACTAACACAGAGGCTTTGAATTTGCCTTAGTAAAATTTTGTTAAGTTTGTCTTGATCGATTCCTCCAGCTCGTTGGAGAAACAGCCTCCAGCTGTGTTCCCCTTGGTATAGCTGCTAATTTCCTACAGGTGCACTCTAACCCATTTTCCAGGGTATAAGAAGTTGCACTATATTGGCTCATTCTTTATCACATTTTACCTACAAAGACAGATTTAAACTGGAAATTAAAAACCACAAGAACTGTGTTCATTGTAGAAGTTTAGAATGTGCTGAATTGAAGCACAGATGGATAACTTAAGTGTCCAAATTTGTGATAGAGGGTGTTCCTTAGATTCTGCTTTATTACAGCATCCTCAGAGATACCAGAAGAAATTTTACAACAGGCAGAAGCCCACTGAACAGCAGGCCGAGCCAGCTGACGACTTCTTGCATAGACAGGGCTAGCTGCCAGCTGTTTAACCATTTTTCATGTGGTTACAGAAAACGGTGTTGGTAGAGCATTATTTACAGGAAAATTTATCCAGCACTGCACGTTTGACATTCCTGTGTTTTCAAACAGTATCACAAGAAGTTCTGGCACCTATTTGCAGGGACTTCATCTCTGATTAGTAAAACTGAGCTACTTGGTTTCTTTCCCTGGTTTGAAACTACCTGGGATGGAAAAAATAGCAATACAGGGAAATGATGGCTGAGGACAGCACAAAATGTTATGTGCATTCATCTGTCCCTTCCCAGAACAGACAGTGCATTACACTTAGATTGTACTGCCTAGAACTCGGTAGCTATTTCTGCAGCACTTTCCATCTTAACATTCAAGTGACTTGAACATTAAAAACCTGAACTTCAGCACCCTTGGGAAGCAAGGAAGCACTCTCCTCCCTAACAAATAAGGGAGCAGCTGCGATCTGTGTGACGTACAAAGCATGAACCTCCAGGTGTGACAAACACGTTTTCTCCCTTTTGGTTGGGTTCTGGTTTCCTCCCCCCTGCTCCCAGTCTGATGGCAGGGTTGATTCCCAGGAGAAAACCAGTCACAGCTGGAAGCTTGTCTGGGCCGCACGTTTCCTTATCCATTAATTGCTCATGTACTGGTAGCAGTGGATATGCACCACGTGTCAGGAAGGCATCAGATAATACCTTCCATGAAAAGGATAACAGACTTATACTTCACACATCAATATAATTTTCTGCTTGTGCTCTGTTTTTCTTCCTATAAATAGTACCCAGGATAATAACAGAAATCCAAAAAATTTTACAGATAAGGAACAGTATAATTGGTTACAGGCTCCAATATTGATAAGACACCCACCAATTTTGATTGCTTAAGCTCACACTGTTCCTGACCTAGTTTTGAAAAATGCTGAAAAGCGACAGCTCCTATAACAGCAAATGGAAGCTGCCACTTTTCTTCAATTAAGGTTCTTGTCGCCTCAAATGACTTTTCAAAAACTGAAGCAGATAAAGACCCTTATCCAGCATAGAAGACTGTCTAAATCAATCTTGGCATTCATGGGGATCTAGCCCACGGTTAATGGGTATTTCTGAAAACTCAGGCCTTAATGGTATATTACATGCCATGTCCCCATGTACAATAATTTACTTCACATGCAAATTGGCTACTAATGGAATTAGAGCTAGTGACAGCTTCCTGCTGTTCTCACAGAGGCAGAGCTGAAACCAGGACACTGGATTCCTTCACTATGGCATCACATTCAACTTCCCACCAAGCTGAAAGAGATGGTGGCACATTTAGAATCACTTGGGAGCAGTCTGACAAATCAGGCCCTTGTCTCATCCTAGGATTCTGCAATTGGATAGGTCTTCCAAGCTAAGAAAAGGAAATTGATTTGATGACTTGTGTTTCTTTAAAACATGGGGGAGATAAAACCTGAATTCTAAAAAAATAGGACTATGAATATAATAACAAGAAGAGATTGTATGCGGACTGAACTTCATAACTGTTTTAGGGACACTAAAACAGAATAAGCAAATTGTTACTCTGGAACAAAGCTAAGCCTTCAAAAACATTCTATGATTACACTTCCACTTTAGGGATAATGACAACAAATTAATTACGATGTTCACTCTCAGCACACTTAGAAGTGACTTTCCTTTTAGACAGATAGAAAACCATAATTCTTTACAGTCCTCACAGTCGCAGTAATAAAATAAATTAGGATGACAGAAAGGATTACACTGCACTTTACGTGATGATTTTACAAACCAGCTTTGCAGAATCTTTTTCCATTTTCTGTACATCATCAGCCCTGGGAAAGGTCTTCTCATTGGTCTCAGACTTGTCTATGTGACAAAGCACTTCCTTGTCCTGAAGTAAAACACCTGTTAGCCTAGACTGACAAATGATATAAAGTACTGACAGAGTATTTGCCCTGGATGACCGCTATGATCAGTTTGTCTGAATAATCAGGTCAAGATTTTTTCTTCATTTTCACTATAATTTCATTATTTTCCAAGCACTCTGTTTCTATTCAAACAATCAGATGTCTTAAATAAAATGCTTTTAAATATTTTCCATTAAATATGTTTTCGAATGTTTTTCTCCTATGTCTACTACAGTCTGAAACTGTCTGTACATCCATACAGTTACTTTTGCTCTGTAATAAAAATGGATGCTAACTCTGTTATTGGAACCACAAACTGGAACTAGAGGGGAGCACCAAGAGTCTGTTGGGCTGGGCAGACTGGAAAGATGCTGAGGGCCTCCTGGGTGCGAGCAGAGTAATCCTAGACACAAAATGCAAACCAGACTGATTTCAGAAGTAGAACCATTGCCATTGAAGGTGGCCCCCCACTGAAGATGGGACTGGGTGGCTTTAATGTATACTGCATAAATACAGGCAGAAATCAGCTTCAGCCACGCAACCCTAAAAACAAGGGGGGGTTTTGGCATAGATGTCAATGAGAACAGGATCTCAGTAGAATTACATGAAGTTTTGCTTTCATTTCATTTCATTTGAGTAAAATTATCATTTCAGTATTCAATACACCACTTTTGTCAATGCATTACCATATCTCAAACAAAATAGTTAAATAAATCCAGAACGTTTCCATATCTACGAGTAACTAAAGGCTGCAAGAGAGAATGTTTCTTACTTAGCTAATGACAGAAGACTTGAAAGGGTAGTGAAGAAAAAGAGAGAACTGAAAAATCAGAGGATAAGTAAAACCAGTAATTTAATGACAAGTAAGCATGGAAACCTTGAACTGCTCCACTGGATACTAACCCAAAAACTCGACTGGTCTGAGAACTGAAAGAATGAGGTTGTAACTCTGGAAGTCACTTATTTCTGCTTCCCACCACAAGCCAGTATCTGCTACTGGCGGCAAAATCCTGCTCCCTGCTTGGGTAACCAAGGAACGTCTGAACAGCAGACGTGCTGGAAACTCTGCTAATATTCAACATCCTAAATGATGAAACAAGACTTCCTACTATGCTTCATCACTCCTGAAGTAGAAGAAGCAATTGGTTCTTATTAGGCAATAACGGGATTGCTATCGATTCTGAAAACGGGGAAGGACAGAGTTCCCTGAGACGCTCTGGTAACATATAAATTCTCTAATTCATAGCACTGGGTCGGGCTGCAAAGCGCCAAGCACAGAATGTTCAGTGCTGTACCCACCGTGTGGGATCCCCGGGAAATGCTTGGCACTGGGTGGGGTCCCCGGGAAGTGCTCCCACTCCCCAGAACTCGGTGCCTTTCGGGTGCCACCGGCGCCACCTGGTGCTGCTTTGCAGCGCCTGTTTCCTTGGCAAAGCACAGCATTTCCTCAGGGAGTATTGTCCATCCTCCCTACAGAAATACAACCATGGCTAATATTTAATACATTGGCACGTGGGGAAGGTCAAAAACGTTTATGTTTACTCACAATTAATTGTTCAGAAGTGGTTTAAAAAGCTCTCTGTATGAAAAGGAATTTAATCTGCCAGTGACCTTTCCTAAACCCTGATGGACTGGTATTGTAGGTACACCATCATGTTGGCTCTGATTGTGAAAACTGCGTTTCAAATGAGAAAAGTAAATAAAATACACAAAATAAATTTGAACCGGTTAGCAGTATGCTAACTGTAACCTAGAGAAGACCTAGAAATGTGTATGTGAGTACATTTTGGTGCCAGAAGAACAAGACAATATGAAGGATGAGTTAGCTGCAGGATAACTGTAAAGATAAGATGCAGAACAGGTTTCAAAGTAAAGTAAGGGACTGAGATTCAGATATTCTCTTCCTGTCCTTGATTTTCTTTGGCACCACATGCAAGTCATGCCATATCTTGAATATCTTGGTTTCTCTACCTGAATAAAAGAAGCAATCGTATAAACCTATGCAAAGACATTGAATTCCACTATATTTGTAAAATCAGTTGGAGTTCTTGGAAAGGTACAAGTATGATTACGGTTTGCAAAGTGCTTGAGAAAACAAACACTACATTTTTAAAGAACATTCTCAACCTTACTGACAAGCGCACACTTCTTTATGGTAATGGGTTCAAAATTTTGCAAGATGTTCTAAGTACTTTCCCTACATTAATGAAACTTTACAGAAGAGAAGAGAAAAGGAAACCTCAGCTGATCTCCAAAGGATACTAATTTAAAAGGGATGGCTACAAAACGCAAACATCTCATTTCAGAGTTCATCACCAGAAGAAAGAAAAGGGAGGAAGAACACAAATATCATATAATGATCTCCCTTTTCTGCATTATAACTCTACCACTTAGAGGTTTCTTTGCTTCAGTTAAATTTACCCATGACAGATGATGCAGTCCAGAACCAACCAGCACACACCAGCAAGCAATGAATCAGCATGTTCTGGGTGGCCTTGTCTGACAGAGCTTAGCAGCTGTCAGTGTATTGCTGGTCCCTATTTATTGTCATTGCATAACTCACTGAGCCCTGTGACATTCCAGTGACTTTTGCCATTATGCTGGATGTTTTCTGATTGTAGTGTTTTACCTCTGTTGACCAGGGTTTGTTAAGAAAGGTGCATTCAAGCACTGAAACCTAATTAAATTGGAGGAGATTGAAAAACACCAATTAGGAGAAAAATCCATTGCTCCCATCTGCCTACCAAGCACTAGATGAAAAAGCAATTGTGCTTTTTGCTGCCAGTCTCTGTAGGGCAGCCCCTTAAGGTTTTTCCTGATTTCCTGGGGATTGCCAACAGGAGCTGCTGTAGTGCTTATGCCAAAGAAAGACACCACCACATACTCTCACTCACAGGATGTCAGGAGCACCTCATCCCTCTTATCTGTTGATCATGACATCAGCTGCAGTTCATGCTCAGTGGTGAGAGGTGCCGAGTTAATCACTGGAAACAAACAGCTTCTGGGTAGCTACAGATCAATCCTCCACCAGCAACACCCAGGCCTGAGAACCACCAGCCTACCGTGCCCTCTGACATTGAGAGGCCAAGGCAAGCTCCCTGTGACAGACCCATTAGTCACATCTCGGTCCAGAAGCAATTTTAGAATTCCCAGCTTTACCAGCTTCATCAGTGGCAGTGGCTTCATTTCTACTAGGAACATTTATCACAGCAATACCTTCCAGCTGACCAACGCCTGCCACACAGATCTTCAGAGATCTGACAAATGATGGTGGATTTTCTTTGCTGCTACTTAAATTTCAACAAGTAACACTGATGAGAGGATACCGGATGGGACAAGGACTTCCCTTTTCCCTCCTTCACAGACAGTCTCCTAACCTTTTCACAGTCAGCACCACATGAGTTATCCATTTCTCTCCTGACTACAAAGTCTCAGAGATACCAATAAAGACAAAAACTGCTCCAAACCACAAATGCTGGAATCAAATGAGCAAAGCAAGACAATCAAACACTACAATCCCAGCTGACCTTGCAGTAATAGGATCACATCAAGATTAGTCTATGTCATAGATTAAGCCCACTGAAGTAAACTAATCTTTTTGCAGTCAGCTAAGACTATATGTTTACTCACTAAGCTGGGAAAAACTCAGAGTGTAAAATGTGTATTAGCTGGAACAGACAATCTAGACTGTAGCTACATGAATGCTTAGCACAATTACTGCTGCAACACTGACTTCAAGGTGCCTTCAGAAAGGAAAAACTCTTTAAACAGGTTTTTAAACTATATTGTGTGACTTATGAAACTCTTTGACTCTACCACTTCACATTTAGGCAGTCAACTTTTTGTCTGAGCAAAGCGGTGCAGAGAACTTTCAGAAAAGATATCCTGCACACCACCACAAAGATACCTTGTAGGCAGGAGGACAGCCTTCCTCTGGCTGGCAGAGCAATATTCCATTCTGACTGCAAACAACAGCCAGCTCTGAGCTGTGGCAGCTCTGAGAGGAGCAGCATAACCACTGTGTTTCCCTACCCATGAACACAGCAGCTGGTGACTGCTTAACTGCACTGTCCCAGCCCACTGCTGCCCCGCATCAGTCCCTGAGCACCGTGATCACAGCTCACCACACCACAAACGTCTGTGGCTTGTTTCCTGCTGAGCACCACGGGACCACCACTTGTCCAAGAGTAATGGCATTTGTCCATCTGTGCCCAGGTACTGAGGCAGAGCTGGAGGCATTTTCTTCCTCACAGGAGCCCCTTTCTGGTAAATACATCATACTTCTCTAGAAAATGTTTTTATGAGTCTGCACACCTTTAGGAACCGCCCATGCTGCCATCTCAATCCAGCCTGCTCAGGTCATTTTTGCACACTTCTCTCATTCCCTTCTCTTAATCAAAATGTATTCCAGTGTTGGGGTTGCTCAGCCCACCCCGGAACGTTGGTGGGATAACTCAGCTGTGTGAGACCGCCCCTGGAAAACAAAGTGGTTTCTCCCTGAGTTACCTTACCTGGATATGTTAATCACAACCTGTCCCCTTACCCTAGCCCTTGCTCTCTCTGTACTCCCCTGCCTCCCTCTCCTCCCCTGTGCCCCTTGCCCCCTAGCCAGACCCTATAACAAGGGTCTCCCAAGGCCATT
>VZTJ01001827.1:0-26671 GCA_013397795.1 Orthonyx spaldingii
AAGGAATGGGTTGTGGGAGGAGCCACTCCCCTGGGCAGAAGTCCCAGGGTAGGAGGGAGGAGGCACAGGAAGAGGAGGAGTTGGGGAAAGGAAGGGGCTAGGAAGCGCGGGAACCAAGGAATTCTGGGGAGAAGAAGGTCCGCCATTAGAGGCCGCCACGTGGCGTCCTCCATTTTGTGGAGAACCAGGGGTAGAAGGAAAATAACGGGGCTCGCAGCCATTTTGAGAATTAACTTGTGGGTTTATAACTGGGGAAATGGGATTGGAAAAGGGGTTCGTGGAGAGATCCGAGATGGGTTCGCAACGCCCATCTCAGCGAGGGTATTGAGGGAACCGACGAGGGCCAGGAGGTCGGTAGCTCTCCTGTGCCGCATGGCAGTTTGCCCCTCTTGATCGCCCCGATGTAGGGAAAGAGGGTTTGGGAGAAGAGGGTAGGGAAAGGGGGGAACGGGGTTGAACTGGGGATGAAACCGTGACTTTTTTCGTGCCTTTCCCCCTTGGTGTCAAAGATTCGCATATTAAAACCACCAAAGGGTGAAACTTTGACACCGAAGTATCCCCTGCCGCCTGGAGTGCGGCGATCTTCGCCCTTACTCCATTCCAAAATTTTATTGTCTTTACCTGGTCAGGGGATACATTCGGAAAAGTCACAAAAATCCACTTGACCAGCCTTTTAACTTCCCCTTTCGAAAACCTTCTCCCACTCCCCATAAGGAATCCCACAACTTGGTAATAAACTCCTCTCTCAGGCGCAGAAAGCCGAGAACCCATCCTTCTAACACTAATCTGTGACCTGAAACCCCCACCTCATGTAAGGGAAAATGTAAAACAAAAAGAAAAGGTTTCCGGGACCTGCAATTCCCCCTCACTCAATACAGCCCGAGAGGCACCCCCCCCACGGACCCAGGGAGAATACTCACCCAAACTTCGACCACACCTCAGGTCCGGAAAAGTAAATTCCTCACGCGAGTCCTCCGCTGAGAGCCGATCCCTGGGGTTCTTGCAGAGGTTGCCGGCTCTGCCCCTGGGAGCACCGCCCTGCAAAAAGCAGCGTGCGTCACACAGGGGTTGATGCTTCCAACGAGTGATCTCCGGCCACTCCGGTGACCGGGCACTGTCCAGATGACCTCTCTGACCAATCAGAGAGGCCCCATGTTGGGCGCCAGCCTGTCGCTTGACCGCCTGACCGCCCGGCTGGTCAGCGGGCGACAATGATCTCGAGTGCCCGGTTGAGAGGGCTTCCGCTTCACGGGAGCGCGTAGCGGCGAGGCTTTTACCTCGAGCCCTTGCGAGGCAGCTCTGAGAAGAGCTCTTGGTCCCAAAGCCCAGGCTGGGGCTGGCGGCAGTCGATGACTGTGTCACAGCGAACGCGGCGGAGGCAAAGGAGGAGGAGAGGACTCGTTAGTGACAAACCTCGAGTTTATTCCCTGCCCTGGCGGGGGCAGGTGAACTTGCTGCAAAGGTGGGGGCCACAGAACGAGCCCCGAGGGACGGTTACAGGGATTTTTAAGGGGAGGGAAAAGGGGGAGGAGAACAGGGATAGACCTATGGGGAAGGTGATGGGTGGTGACAAGTAACCAATAACCGGGGAGCAAAGGAGGGACAGAATTAAACCGACCAACCGGGATGACAGAACTACAGAAACTTCTAGTCTAGCATGAATATTAAATTAACTTTATGAATATTAAAAAAATTCTGAGGGGCAGGGGAGGAGACGGAGCCTTGATGGACATAGACTATTGGCGGGAAACTGCCCCAACCTGCCTTCCCCTCAGGGTTCACTGTCCTGAGAAGTGTAATCTGCCCAATCCACCTGATCATTGATCCACATCGAGAAGGCAGGCTGAGCAGCGGTTTCACTCGCCATAGGCAACCCAGCCGGCGGCTCCGCCCCCGGCTGGGTGACCGCCACATTTACGTATGTCCCAACAAAGAAATTAGCAAAGCAGTAAACAACAGTGTACAGTAATATATAGTAACTTATTGTGGTAAACCTTTAGAAATGTAACCAAAGTTAATTCTATTTGGATGCCCTGGAATTCAGAGAAAGTGCTACAAGACACAGTCCCTTAAAACACCTTACATATCTCTCTTACAGCTGTTTAACAGTCATATGGTAAATGGTCACAGATATTTTTTAATTTTTCAAGGTAAAATTGAAGAAAGTGTAAGCTAATCATATGTCCTTCCCAGAAGGAAATAGAAGTATTTTCAAGTGATTACCAATTTCTCTCAAATTATCAAGTTCTTCGGCATATGCTCCTCCCAAGTTACTCATGAAGTTCTTGGAGAGGATCTCTTCTTCCTAACAGTGAAGCCCATTCCTACCTTTTTCAGGCAAAACTGGCTTGATAGTGTATAATGATTTGGTTAAAGATTCATTTATTTCCTTATTGTGAAGGATTGCTATAAGCTTTATAGCTATATTTAAAAAATTGGTAAAGAAATATATACTTCTTGATTTAAACTTGATTTCAGGAATATTTAGGGGGTAAATAATTTCTTCTTCATTTATGGTTCAGCAGTCTCAGAGGATATCCATATTTCCTTGTTGCATCCGTACTGAATAAAGCTGCCAAGATGCAATAAGAAAAGGAGAGTGCTGGGAGTCCTTAAAAGGTTTGACTTAACTGGTTTTGAAGCTCAGTCTTGTTATCTAAACTGAACAGTGAAGAACTGGTATTAACACCTGGACTTACGTCTATGCAAAATAAAGAGTTCCTCAAGTAGCAATTAATTGGCTTAATTCTGAATTCTGCAGCTCTTTTCTGAAGGACAATGCTAATTTGTCATGTAATGCTGATTCAGAACAATTGAAAGTGCATTAATTTTCCTACCATCCCAAAGTCTTAACTCCTTTCACTATGAAAGTTTGTGAGGAATAAAAAAAATTAAATTAGTGATTATTTTCTTTCCTCTCTAAGACAAAACTAAAATTGAGACACATAAAAATACCTTTCTATATACGTGCAATTAACTGTTTTAATGGAACATTTTAAAATTATTTGTGTCCAAATCTTAGGTTTTCCCTTCATTGCTACCTATCCTTTAAGATCATACTTAGAATCTCGGTTGTGCTTGGGCTGTATGCTCTAATGGAATATAAGACCTTGGAGCATTAACAAATCTCTCAGCTTTTAAATAGACTGTGACCTATTCATTTACAAGGCTACTTCAATAAAGCAATAGCTCACTTAGGTTAATGATGGATCATGGTGTGATTCGATTTGCAGAGTGCAGACTTGCCCATTATCCCCTAATGTTTGTATGGGTCATGTTATCACACCCAAATAATGATTCATGCCACCTCTTGTTCCTGAAGATATCACAGTGATTACAGGAAAGCTCAGTGTGCTAGTACATAAAGCCTTTAGGGTTCTGTTGGATGCTGTTGAATTATTATTTTTGGCTAGAGCATGATAAAGCAGGGAAGTCTCAGGTTTCTCTGTGACATCTTCCTCTTGTGATTCAATTGGCCATCTGGCTGAGCAGACGGGCTGGACATTTGCAGAAATCAGATATGTCTCTCCCTGTCTTTTGCTTCTTAATTTTTCCTTCATTTTAGTGAGGAAAGTTAGCTGGCCCTGACCTGCTGTGACAGATTATTTACAAGTCAAGTGCCTTATGACTTTCCCCCCTCTACCCTCTCACAGCTTGAGTTTCTAACAGGAGGATGGAGCAATTTCCAACAGGAAGAAAACTAATCAATACTATGTCCTCCTGTAGTTATCCCACAGGAGAGACTCAAGCTGGTAGCCACACTGAGAAGGGAAAACAAGGATATGTTTTCTAGTTGTGAATACACTGTGAGTATCAACATAATTTCTTTTCCCAGTGTTGCCACATTGTCATTTACACTGAAGAATTGTTATCACTTAGGCACAGCAATTCAAGACAGTCTAAGTGATAGGATGAGAAGAAATTTTGGCTGGGATTGTAAATGTTTGTACAATGCTCTTAAGGTTTATTTTTACTTCTCATTTTTGGGGATGATCTGGATTTTCTCACCATACCACTGTGTTCATGCTGAATAACCATCAAGATGCTTACTGGTTCAACTGCTGACAAACACTGAATCTTGAAAAATGCTTCCAATAAATTGTCATAAACCTTACTAGCTATAAACTCTGCTAGATATAAACCACTCCTAGTTAATATATAGTACAGCTAAAACATGAATTGGTAGAGGAATAGTTTCCTTATTTTCTTTATACAGAGATATAAGACTTATGGAAATTAAAATTGTGAACTTTTTTGTTTTCTACCAACTTGATGTGCAACCTAGATACAGAAGAAATTGCCATAAGGAATACTGCTGTTCTTCCAGAAAATGAGTTTTCTTATAGCTGAATGTAAAGATCCTCCAACAGCTTCTGTCACTAAGGAGATATAATAGTTTCACTCAGTTAAAGAACATTTTTCTAAGGAAAGCAACTGACAGTGAAAAAAATCTAACTTGAAAGTACCTGTTAACATTATTTCTTCCACTTTCTCTGCTTCTACACTTTGGCAAGCACACTCAACAGTGTCAAGTAATGATGAAATATTTAAAAATATGCGCTTTTTTTAACCCCTTCGACTTTTTCTCATCCACCCATAAAAACATTTCCTAAAGAGTTTGAATACTATAGAGGGAGTTTATTGTTTAAATCGGGCATTGGAAATAAAATTGTGATTGAGATAATATTGCTGTGTTAACCTGTTGGGCATGGAATATGGTAAAAATATGGACACTTAAAAATATTTCATATATTTGGCTCTCATTATATAACATTTTTGTTTTGCTTTAGAAGTATTATACAAAGACTTCCCCAGAAATAGTGCCAAGGATCTCAAAACTGTAAGCAGATTTCAAACCTAAATTAGGTTTCCCAGCTGCTTAGTGGTATATATTCACATTCAAATAGTGAAAAATGGCTTTTGAAATGTGTACTACATTAGAACTCTGAAAAGTTTTATGTATTTTAATTTGCTGAGTGTTGCAGCAAATTTAGGACTTGAAAGTCCCTTGTGATAGCTGCCTGAAGCATTTATAGAAAGAGATTTTCTTCCTTTTCCCTCCCCTTGCATCAACAATATAATGATTTTTGAGGATCAATATTGTATTCCTGTGTTTGGAAGCTCAAACTCATGCAATTTTATTTCTGTCCAATGTTTTTCCTCCTTAAGCATGTAGGGCTTATCGAAATTTGAATGCACCATTTCCAAAGACCAGAATCCAAGGTTATTCTCTCTCCTTCCCAGATCCCATTTCCAGTGATAAATTTATCAAAAAGTCCTGGTATTTTAATCATATCTAAGAAACATATAGACTTAATTTATAATCTGAATGCAATGACACATCTTTCAAGCTCAATGGACTAATACCAGGAACAGGTGTGCTTTTTGCAAGCAGTGCAAATGTCTTCATTCAAACTATAACCGTAGTTGTAACTATTACCTACTAATTTTACAGCAGAGTGATTTTTGCAATGAAACATAAAGACACTTCAAGATTTCATAGTTTGCGTTAATGCTGCTAATTGTAGATTAAGCTGGCTACCAAGTATAGCAAAAAAGCATAGGATTCTTCCATTTTATTTTTATTTTTATCTTCAATATGTAAATATAATGTGGTATATCTGTATCACTGTATCCTTATTTTCCTTATATTGAAAACAGCACAATGAAAGATGTCCTGAAACAAACTCTTGGTTCGATTGCTATTTTTCATGTAGGCCAGTGGAATCCATCCCTGGAAAGAAGAATTTGTAAATGTCACCACTATAAAATATCTACATAGGAATTTGTGAATTTGTTTATTTTCAATGTGAAAATATGTACATACTTAAACCATTATTCTTTTTATAGTCTTTGAGATGGTAGATTAGGGTTCTTGGTTACATGTCTTGATATTTTAAATATTTTAATGAAGATACCTAGTGAATTTAGGGCCATAATATACTTCTGTTGCATTCCAGCTCTCAAGCAGGAGCTAAGTGCTCAGATTTTTTTGAGGGTTTAAGTTAAAACATTATATAGAGACTGAACCCCAATAAGAAGCAATGCAAAGCAAGAAATGATGCTTTTTATGTCAAGTGCAAAGTGAAAAGCTTTGCTTTGGAAGCTGTCAAATATATTTTGCCTGTGTCTTACTTAAACACCTACAGACATAGACTTACCTCTGTTACGGGAAGCTCATTAAATCCTGCTCTTTGACAGAACACCTGACAGGAAAAGAATCTTCCTCTAACAGCTTCTCCTGGAGTTTTCTTTGTCATGAGCTTTTTCCTTTATGAAGAATAGACTTTTCAAACTTTTGTAGACTTAGTTTAGAATTAACACATTGGGCTTTCTTGTCCAATTAATTTAAAATGTAAAATTACAAGGAAAATGTTATTTCTGCCTCAGATGTAATTAAACAGTTACAAGAAAAAACATGGTGTCATGGTATGTTGATAAAAGGCATGAATGAGAGAGAAAAAAATGGTACTATTTTGGTATCAGTAGTGCTTTTCTGATGACCAGTGCCATTGTATCATTTCAATTCAATTTACTCATTTATTTATATAAAATGTGAGGTTAGTCAGCACTAATGGTGTAGGTAATGCAAATTAATTTCTGTGGATCAGCTTATTTTTGATACTAGGCATCTAGTCCTGGTGCCCTGTACTTCCATATGTGACAATTTCTTATTTTGAAACTTTACTTCCCCTGTTAAAGTTGTCACCCAGTTGCAACAATAGATGTTGCCATAATGACATTTTTATTAAAAAAAAAGGGAAAATAAAGCAGTTGAGTCATAAAATCATGGTGGTTTGAATGTTATCTAATACTAAGTAAATGTACAGATGTGATTGTTCAGCTTGCATACATGGGGAAATTAAAAAGAATTACTTTGTGAATTCCTGAGAATGAGTCAGTTTTGTCAGCCTTGGGATGAGCTGGAGAAACCCCAGGCAAAACCTTCCTGAGGGAAATATTTTTCTATTGAGAATTTGATTTGTAGCTGAAGAAATTATTTTGCAAACAAAATATGCTGTCCTGGAGGAAAAAATAAAGGAAATAAATAAATAAATAGTTGAAAAAAATATTCTGCAGACAAACACATGAAAACTGAAAGCATTTCGGTCAGGAAAATTGCATGACACTGCAGTTGTTGCCTCATGCTCCTTACTGAAAAGCAGAAGCACTGTTTGTATGTCCCTCTGTGTATTGCTTTGTGGCCATGTCAGTCTTATTCACTAAGGAAGGTGTTGAGCTGTGGAACAGTGTGGAGAATACAGTGTGTAGGAGCAGTTCCATTAAAAAAAGGAGTAAGACTATACATCTGAACTCTCCCTGTCACATAGGATCAACGAAATAGTCCAACTGGGCATTTTGGCTAAAATTATATTTTGTATTTTGTCCCTTCTTTTCTCTGAAAAGCAAATCCCTTTATTTTGAACATTCCTTAACTCTCTTGTTTAATACTACCTTAGTTCACATTTTGTGCATAAGATTTAAGTCCCCAAAGTATATTTTATCTGTTGCTTGTGAACTTAATAATGTGGAAAGTTGTGTTTATCCGTCTTCTTTATAGAGGTCTTCACCTCTAGTTTATTCAGCACTCAGTTTATTCTGTTGCTTCTTCACTCCAGATCAAGACTTGGCGGAGTGCAAGTGACACCACACACTAAAATGCAGAAGTTTAAGAGCTTGAAAGAATTATTAGGCCCTAGTTGTTGTCTGACAACCTAAATAATTATTTTAACGTCAAGGCTTGACCCTCTTCTACACATAGTGGAAAGACCGCACACTGTTTCGGCATTCTTGTAACAGCTAAGGCAGATTATTTTTCATCTTTCCTTGAGGATATTTATCAGATAGATAGCTTAATGTTGGTTCCTTATGATTTCTTGACAGCTGGCCATAAAACTTGATAAATGCTCCTGCCAACAAAACACGTGGATTCCAAAAGAAGTTTGCAATTTTTAATAAGGTAGATTATTTGATTGATGTGCAGTATACATTCTAATTACCAAAAAAATGAGGAAGAGGAAATTTGTCACTTCCCCATTCATTATTCCTTAATTAGACTACAACTAATCAGGATTTATGATTGGCTAAAATAACCTCAGATTTAATTTACTGCACTGCCATTACAGGCAGAAAAAGAAATCATGAATTATATCTTGCTGCTAAGACAGCACAAAGAAACAAGGAAATAACATGAACCTTGAAATATTGTAAACATGACTCTGTCTGCAATCTCTCAGATTAGTAATTTTTTTTTACAACAAATGAAATTCTTCCCTTGTGAAATGACAGAGTACATTTTTTTTCAATATGTAATATTTATGTATATTCTGAGTGCCAGAGTAGATCAGTACTGCATGTGAAAACAATGCATTTGTTTTGGTTTTGGCTTGTGTAAAAGGATTTTGCATACTTTGCTTAACATCAAAGTATGTCAAATGGGCCAAATGAGTGGTGGTGATAACACAGCTCTGGCATTGTTACAGCTTCATTGTGGAGACTAAATGTAGAATGCAAACTTTTATTTAGATGGTTTTTTATTCCCTAAGTCAGCTTTATTCTTCCAGTCTGGGTTTGCTGTGGTGTCTGTTATGTGCTTCCACTATCTGCATTGCTGGTCTCTGTTTTGATGTGTGCATATTAGGGGAAGAAGATAGGACAGAAAGAGAGAGTAGATTTTCCTCATTGCGTTCTCATTCATACTATTTTCTTGCATGGTGACATCAAGTTTACTTGTACCTCCATGATACATGCACGTGCATATGAAAACAATATATTTGTTTATGGGAATCTGCTGACTATGCAGGCAAACACACCAGGTGCCTGTGGTGCAAGGGCTGGAAAATTCTGATTAGTCAAGGTTAGTTTTTCTTCTGAAGTACTGTCATTGTTTTGTGTGGTCAGTAGAGGAAAAGAGAAATAGGAAGAAAGATGTCAAAACAGAAGTTAGCACAAAGGTTAGCAGTTAAGGAATACTTTTGGGATGTAAGAAAATAAAGTTTAATCCCTGTTTGCCTTGGCTTTAACCCAGGTCTCATTTTAAGAAAGTAACTTTACCTCCATATTTTACAGCCTGAGTCTCTCCAAGGAAGTTATTTAAATTTTTATAAAAATTAAAAGATCATTGGTAGGGACAGGAGTTGTAAATTACCCAGTCACACAGTGGGTGGAATATTTACCCACTCTTTCAGAGGCAGGTTGGATTTCTGTTCTGAATTGATCCAAGCAGAGGCTTCAAACCTTGGTTTCCTTAAATCTCAGATGAGTTACCTTCTGCAATATTATTTGGTCTAAAATTTAGCTTTAGGCTTTTTATAGATGATTCAATATTGCCTGTGAGGGGTGTTCCCACTTGAAATCTGAAAAAGTCTATAAGGGACAAAAGGTACATTTATACTTCTTCATTCATCCAAATTCTTTCTTTTTTTTTTTTTTTTTCATCCAAATTTTTTTTTTTTTTTTTTTTTTTTTTTTTTTTTTTTTTTTTTTTTTTTTTTGGAGTTCTAATCTAAGGGATGTGTTTTGGCTGCATTTGTTTTCTCTTCTATTAGTGTGGACACAAAATGCTTCAAAAATAAAGGCAGACAGTGAGAAACAGTAACTGAAGATCTGTAATCTTGAATTTCACAGTGCAAAAACTCTTAAGGTCCTGGCTACAATAAAACCAAGTCATTGAAAACACTTATCTCCTTGCAATACAGCTGCACAGAAAAAACAGCTGTTGTGACTCACTGTGGGCTCAAACAACAAGCCACAGGGTCATTTTTATTTCCTTTGATTCTGTGTCTTCTAACTAAGTAGATGCAGTGCATAAAATTGAGTCATGTACGGTCAACCATTGGTTCTTACTGCTTCAAATAGCATAGAAAAATGATCAGCTCACTAGGCTGTCATTGACAAGGAATCACTGAAAATGGCAGAAAACTGTGTACTTGCCTCTGTTTCTGCAGTAAGATTCTTTCTTGCCTGCTTTTCCAGGCAGAGCTTGTCCATGATGTGCAGGGCGTCTTTTCTGTGTATGTGTGCACATGTGAGATCTCAGCATCCTGCTAGTGCTGCAGAGGTCCTTACTATCCCTTTTTCCTTTTTTTTCTTTTTTTTTTTTTCTCTAAGCTTTTGATTAAGTTTTTTATATTTTGCTTTTCTTTCTCTTGTGTATTTCTTTTCTTCGACTAATTTCTACCTCTTCTTGTCTTTCGGTATTTTCCCTTCTCCCCTTGGAAAGAGGTAATGTAGCTCAGTAATGCTACTGTATTAGATTTAAGGAACTTTCTGCTTTATGCCAAGAAAGCTGGGTCACATCTGCAGCAAACAATAGTTCTCAAATGCATCAGATACAGAGAAAGAAGCCTGAGGCTTTATGTAGCACAAACAGACCTGGAATATTTTTGTAGTGAACTTCATTTGCATCATGCTTGTACCTTAGTAGACATCGCCTATTTGATTGCATATCTATTTTTACTCCTGTAGTTTGTAGCAATACACAATTGCACCATGGAATTCAGGATGTGAAGACAGATCTAATATCTCTAAATATTTGTCTTTAGAGACAAGAAAATATGTATATATTTAATGGACATTACAATGAACATATCTGTTATGGACTGACCTGTGAGAAAATTATTTAAAGGAACAAGTTGGAAACTCCCAGATATGGGTAATCCATACAACTGGATTTCTGCAAAAGTTCTGATAGCATTCTGTTGTGCAAAGCTGAATCTTAGTTCTGATGATTATTAAAGCATTAAGCCTTAGAATGTCTTCTTCACTACAGAAGAAATACTTTCCTAATGTTTTTTTGTTGTTGTTGTTATTGAGTCAATTGAATAATTAGGCAACCAGCAAAGAAGAAATGGGACAGCCTCTTTAGGCTAAGCCTAGACTTGTATGTTTTTTAAAAGGTGTACAATTATTTTTATTATATTAATTTACTTCAGGCACCTCCTGTTTGACCTTGGCAAGACCTGCAATGAGGACTTTTATGATATGATTTCAAGGACCATGGATACATCTGAAATTTCCACATGGATTCAGACATCTCAGCAATCTTTAAAAAATGCCCAATGCTTTATTTTTTGAAGAATTTAACTTATTTCTGTCAAACATACAGGCTCCGGCTTTATCCTGTTTGTTGGTAACTTTTGAATGCTTTCCAGGTTCTGCTGTGTCTCTTGAAAAACTAAAACAATACCTTTGCAAGTGATGCCATCTGCTTGCATCCTTTGAAATATATTAACTGGAAACAAATAGCCTTGGGAAAGGATTAAACTGTTTCAGTGCTGACCACATTGGCTGCAGCTGAACCCTTAACACTGTAAAAACTCTGTCTGTAACTGGAGCTGCAGAGCCACACAGGAACGTCTCTGTTGTGTCACTGAGACCGTGACTGGCACAGCAGGTGGACTCCAAGGAGATCTATGGCCTTCTCAGCCAAGAAAATCTGTACCAAATAGTGCATAGAGAGCAAATGATTTTGGTAGGTTGAATGTTTCATTGTTTGTTAGTTTAGGGAGGATTTGCATAGGTGAACAAATAAATGCTGTTTCCCACATTGCCAAATAGGATGGGACAAATAAGTTCTCAATAGGGAAGATGGAGAAGGAGAATCTAGTTTTGAACTCTTGGCTATGTGAATGGAGACTGCACAGAAGTTAATTGACAAGTTTAAAATTGCTAATTGAGTGTTCCAGCAGACACTTCAATTAAAATTTTTCCCCAGGGAAAACTATCCTTACTTTACTTTTTCCCAAATCCTTTTTCTGAACATGGATTGATTATCATATGGAATACATTAATATTTTGACCTGTATAATATTTTGTTTGCTTATATGGCTGACACCTGTGGGTAGTAACTTCAAAAGTAAGGTTTTAGTGAGCCAAAGAAGGAACATAATGTTACTGGTGATATCTTAAAAAATGCTGGAAAGTATTTTCCAAAATATATTTGACTCTATATTGTATATTAAAAGCAGTATGTAAAACTTCATCTAATACTTTGACCTGACATAATTACTTGTGGAATAATTAATATTACTATTTATCCATATGATGAAAATCAGATTTCGTCACTTTCAGTTTAATCAAAATGCTGCAGCTGGTTAACTTCCTTTTGTCTGAGTTCTTCCATAATGAAGTCCCCATGAAACCAAACAAAAAATAGCTATTTGATCAACTGCCACTTACCATTTCTTCCTTTACACTGGCTTTTTCTGAAAATGCTTCTCCTTAGCCTGAGGCGTAATCCTGAGACGTGCACATGGTTAGGGATGATAAAGCTGCAGGACAGGGTGAACAAACCATATAGATGTAGTGACAAAGAAAATAGGTCTCCTGTGTTCTTTGTGTGGCTTAATTTTGTTTAAAATCTTATTTACACACTGCAGGGGGTAAGTAAAGAGTAAAACAATGCAGACAAGGTGTCATGAACATGGATGGATACAGATACTACATACTTGGTGTGTATATATATTAGAAAGCTAAAAGAATAGAAAAGTACAGCATTGATAACATTATGAAATGGTTTGCTTACTAGGGATTACACATTATATCATATGTCTGTGTTTTGTAGATCATGTTCTTCCTGAAAAGTGGCATAACTGGCAGCATCCTAAATCAGGGCTTATGACAGCCTGCAGGTGACAGTCTATGTGGAACCTGAGACTCTAAGGAAGGACAGGGATCTTGGAGGACTTTGTCATTATATTAATCAATAGAGAAATACACTGCCTTAAATAGAGCAGATATGTATATTTTTCAAGCAGATACGTCTGTTTTATCATTTAGTATTACATAATCTGTGCTTATGAAAATATAGCAAATTTATTGTTTCAAGATGTCTTATTTCTGACTCTTTCCCTAGCGTGTTCTAGTCTTGATGAATGGAAAGAGCACTGTTTTTATCCTCTGAGATCTAAACAGTATGTTGTTCCAAGTATTCTTTCAGAAGTGAATGTCTTCCACCAGCTTTAATGAGACATGACTTGGTGACTTCTTCAAAGTTTTGAGAAAATATTTCTTGATACTTTTTTGTACATATAAGTACAATATTTATTTCCACCTTTCCACATTCTCCCCAAATGCACTTTTTCCTGTGTTAACAGGTTTTTGTTTCCACTGTCCATTCAGTTCGTTCATTACATGTTGGACTTCATTAGATCATCTTAACTCCCGAAAAAGCATTATCCCTTACTTCTATAAGGAATGCATTTAAGATGACCTTCCTTGTTCTCTCCTACTTGACTTGCTCATGTTATAGGTGGTAGAGTTATCCTCTTTGGAACAGAGTAAGGCTTTCATAGCTCATTAAGTCTGTGTTGCCATGAAAATGCACAGGTTTTTAAGATAACTTTCTCTAAGAGTCTTTTTATTAGCAGTAGACAAACTGAAATTCTATCTTTGGTATCTGTTATCATATTTGGTATAATATTCTTCTGTCTACAAGGGGCCAAATGCTGTGAAAAAGAGAAGTAGCAGCGAAACAGAGCAGATGGTGTGGCAGCTAGAGAGTAACCGGGAGGGTGCTTCTGCAAGCATAATCTTTCAGTTAGCAAATACTGTACCACTGCTATCCTCAAAGCAGTGTTTGCCTTTGTGTCTCTTGGAGCTTTACACCTAAAAGGGCAACGACGGAATAAAAACAGGCAGAGACGATAATGAACCAACCGCAAAAGTGCTACTTCTACAAAAGTTCCTGTTCCCTCAGCTTATGTGGGTGTGCAAGCATCACTGAGCAGAAAAAATGGAAAAAGAAGAAAATTGTCATTATTTTATTGTCTTTTGGAACCTTTAATTTGTATTCAGGCTGTCCTAATGGTTAAATTATCTTCCTAGGCTTTTTATGGCTGCAATGTTGACAAATTGGATTTTAATTCTCAGGTATTAGGGAGCTTGTTATAGGGAGGACTGAGATGCATTTTGCTCCTTTGAACATAACCTCTGCAAATGAGAGGAATCTCTACATTCACTCAGTGCATTTGTGCAATATTATTTCTCATAAAAAAGACCAGTTTTATCAAGAAAAAACAGTAAACCAGTTAAAATAAAAACATTTTAAGGCAATTTACCACACAGCTATTAAGAATTCCTCCCATTTCTGGAGCAATGTTTTCTAAAAATTTTCAGGTCAGAAAGCAAAGATGCATAAGATAAAGTGGTAGGTGCTGTTAACCTACAGACTGTCAATATATTAGATAAAATAATTTTCTCACAGTGTAATTAACTGCCACACATCTCTACAAGCAGATGAAATTTTTTGCATGGATTTACATGTCCAGGATTGTCTTTCTCACACATTTGAGAGTGCTTAAAATGAAATTAATTTGCAATTTACATATTCAGGTTTTTTTCAGGTTCTATGTTGTTGATATGGGCTTAGTCTGTTATTTAGCATTTCAGAATTTAGCATTCGTGGATTGCTAAATTGAAGTAATAGAACTGGTACTCAATTTGCCATAGAAGTATGATGGACTTTATAGTGGACTTTTTACTTGGGAAGAGAAGAGGTAAAATATATCTGTCACTGCACTGGACAGATAAATGTAAACCACTGCTCAGCGGTATTACAGAATCAGAAAAAATTATTTGTCTCTAAAAGTCTTTTCTAGTATTACATGTTATTTCTAACTTCATTACATCACCTTACCTGAATTTCAGTTACCTTGAAATAACTGCTGTTAAATGACCACTGAAGCTTAGTTTTATTAGAGCTCATGGTTTTGAAAGCTTTTGAATGGCTGCATATGCAGATCGTGATTCTGTACTTGTTTCCATCAATTTTTCAATAGTGTCACCTGATGGTTTTAAGCAAGTAAGTTTTTGAGTTTGGGCAGAACAAATGACAGCCAAACCAGTCTGAAGTCATTCTTACTTTGCATATAACTGGTTAAAAAATGAAAAATAAAAATCTTCATCAGGCAAGAAGGGCTGTGTTTTTACTGTGCTGGCAATTCACAGCATAAAAAGTTCTCTCTCTTCTTATGATACATCATCCACTAACACTACAGTAAAGTCCATAACCCACAAAGTGGGGAAAGAGGACATATAAAGAGTTTTTTTAGCTCAGTTTAAACCTGTCTTCTCTACAGAGATAACAAAGGTAAAATGTGATGTCTATGTACACTTTAATTAAGATCTTAAAACACCTGAATGCCTGTGCCTCACAGTTACACCTCTTGCTTCCTTTGGTTCTCCTTAGAAAGGTGCTCAAGAAGAGGAATAATAACCCTACAAAACTGTCTAAAACATTTGGCGTACAATTTTTCATACTGGAACACGTCTATACACTGATAACCACACACCCATTGCTAAGGTGCAAAGGAATTTCAAGTGGTAGCTAGTATGTGGTGTGTTCATTTATCAGTCCTAGTCTGCTGGGCTTTGGTTTATTAAATGGGTAAATTTGGAATCAGCTGCTGCTGAAACTGCCACTGGTTTTACATAAACATCTCTGAATCACATCTTTTTCTGTGTAAACTTTTGTGATACACAAACTCTGAGAACTCACTTGATACAAATGCTAATTGTTCAGTAGTATTTTCAATTTCTTGTATTTTCCCTGTTGACCTATTTCATAGAAATTTCCTTCAACTTTTCCTTCAAATTAAGCAATTTTTTTCCTGCTTTCCCAAAGATCTCTATCAGTTTCTGAACTACATATAGCTGCACTTCCTAATTTTTGATATTATATATATTATTAAAGATGTATTCATATATATATATATGTATATATGTGTGTATGTATACGTATAGGACAGGGACCAAGTGACCTGGGACACCTCAGAGAAAGAGAAACTAAGGAGAGTTTATTCAGTAATGAGTAAGAAAATGAGTCAGGAAAGCAGAATAAATTGTTTCTTCAACTGAAGAAATTATTAAGGACGGTTTGGGAGCAACCGCACTAAGTTTTCACTGTCACAGATTCTTGGCAGTAGCTGTCCTAGTTTCAAGCAGCATGAAGTGTCTGAATTTATAGCTGGTGTGAAATTATGCTTTGGTATCAGCAAACAGAAATATTGAGTTCAGATCATTCCTAAGTGCTTCAAAATCTAGAGCTCTAAAATAGATGTTTAACTATCTAATTTTAGGCAGTCTGATTTGAAACTGGACCTATTATTTGTGTATGTTTTGAAGACTGGCTGACAGTTTATCTCACCACTTTAAATCTCCAACATTTCAGACAGTTTCACATTGCTAGAAGGTATGATATTTGAAAGGCACTTTACTGTGTAGCAAAGCTTTCATTCTTATTTCAATGAAAGCTGCAATAAATTTGATGGAAGTAAACAGATTTGAAATGTAAGAGACTGACAGTTCACTAGTTATATCTGAAATATCTGACCATGAGCAGTCTAAATTTCAAATCAGTTTTTCAGTGTCAGAGAATGTATTTGGGTTTTGGCTGAAGGGCAACTAAATGGTTCTATTTCCTTCTCAGATCAAACTCTATTATTTTCTGGCATGGTAAGGACCAGCATAAAATTCAGTACTAAATTAATTTTCAGATAGACAGCAATAACACCAGTGAATGTTATTGACTTATATTAAAAATTGATAATAATTGTCTCTTCAATACAACATCCAGGAGTAGAAACTGTCAAAATGGGTGTTTTCAGTTTTAATAAATATACCAACATTGAGGCTACAAGAGCATAAATAAACTTGGAGCATTTCGGGAAATGGGAGAACTTGCAGATCACAAAGATCAGTCGTATTGCAAAGGTTTGAAGAATTCATGTTAGATACTAGAATTAATACTTTTATAGTAAAGATACATTCAGCTGTAAAAAACAGAATTTATAATTCTGTCAAAATTACGACTTTCCAAAAACACTGATATTTTGAAATTGTTCTAAGAAAGGGATCAAGTTGACAGGTGTTCTTACAGTTTTGTTGTTTTTTCAGAAATTCAGCTTTTTTGTACAACTGTAAGTAAAAGATTAATATATGGCACCTTTGACAGCTGGAATTTTGTATGTGTAAGACTTTTGTTATAAGGGATAGTGATATTAGATTTTGAAATGGACTTTTCAGTAGCCTTTGAACAAGTGAGGCATTTACACAGGTGAGCAGGTTGCTCGAATAAGTAACCTCACTTGCTGATTTGTTCTAAGAAAAGCCTTGTTAGCTGTCCTAAGTTCTTGCACTTAGATTGCTTTATAATGACGCTATTGAAGAGAGGTGTGTACACCTCAACAGTGAATTGAACCAAAAATTTTTATGTAACTCCACAACGAATTGTAGAGTTGAGGTTGATGTAATATTGCAAACAAAGCTCTTTAGCAGAGCCTTATGTACTAACTCTCTAATTACATATGTAAATATTGGTTTAAAAGGAGTCAGCTTATTAAGAAAAAGCAATGACATTTAAGAAGAATCCTATAAATGTCAAGGCAAAGGCAGTCTTGAGGAAACATTAATCTCCTCTAAATTGTTGTAGTCACAAACAAAATTATCAGAATGGGAAAATAATTTAAATGATCAGATTGATTTCATGGATGTTTAAAGTGTGAATAATATCAGAACTTTTGGCAGAGTGGCTGAACTGAGAGGATATTTTGATTAGAAAAACATAGTGGCATGACCAAAATCCTTTTCTTGTGTGCTTACACAGTTCTTTCTTTCCATAGGTGCGTAACAAAAATCTTTCTTTTGGCATAAAATTCTTGCAATAAGACTACATAGATGGTCAGAAAATGCTGGTATAGTTTAGGTTTTTAATTTTTTTTTTCCGAGGAAACAGGTTATATTTCAACAGGGATTTTCTCAGGAACCATTGTCAGTTTAGCATAGCTTACAAGTGTTACAGTACAGGCTGTGTGTGGATGTCTGTGAGAATAGTGTCATATGCAGGAACCAAAATGTTCACCTCTGATACACAAATCGCAGGTTGAAATCTCAGTTCCTGTTGGCAGAACAGGGATGTCAATTTGCATTGAAGTCTTAAAATAGAAGACTTGAAAGGGAGAAATGCGAACATCATAGAAACAGAGAGCATTTCTTTACAAGAGGTGGTATTTAATTATTTTTAAAAAGTGGAATAGCATGAAATATTAAACAAAGCATTTACTACCAAGATCTGTGGTCATAGACCTTATAAACAAATTAAATCCTCTAGGTAAATAAAGCAGATATTGACCTATATCTTCTGTGGCCCAGGTGACTGGTCTAGCCACTGTGCCCTTAGCCTTACAGGGACAAGGCAACCTTTCCCAACAGGAAATAATGCATTGTATTTTTGGGAGAAAGCAAGCATGACTGTAGAACATCCTGCCTGCTGTTTGTGTTGAGTAATGGAAGGAAACTAGCAGTAGCTCTACATACTTAGACATGGTTGTAGGTCTTTTGTGGTTCTGAGGCAAAATATTTTGCATAAAAGTTCCTTGAATCAAATAATTTTTTTATCCCTCTTTCCTAATGTTATCAAAACAATTTTCTATTTAATTCCAAAATTATTCTAAAATCTTACAATTCCTGTGAAATATCCCCCATTTTGGTCAGTTGTACTGAAGAGTTTCTATTTATCTCCTCCAAGTATTGATGTGAAACAGTTGTTCCATATTCAAATAATTATCCTATATTAAAAAAAAAAAAAATTAAAAAGGGGTGGGGGAAGAAAAAAAAAAAACCAGATAAAATTGCTTTTTTTCTGATCTTAGTCATCAATGACTAAGCAGATCTGTGCCAAATCCCATTGAATTCAATGAGGTGACCTGCTTAAAGATGCCATTGTGGCATATTAGGACATAAATTTTTAAAACAGAAGAAAACTTACACAGATGTTTAAGTAAATATATTAATCCAGTTGATATATTTAAATAAAAAAGCCCCTTTATAGTTGATAAGAAAATATAACCCAAAAAGAAATTTCCAATAATAACTCTATGTACAGTCTTACTCATCCAATGGACCTTGTTTAATTACTGCATTAGTAATAAAGCTATATTTGGCTTTAATTTTTTACTCTTGTGTATTTTGGGACAATCAATAATTCTACATCTGTACTAGCTGTCTAATATACTTGTGAGAATAAAAGAACCTATTGAGTACCTGGATAAAAACCAGTGTTTGCCATTTGGTCAATCTGTTTGAATTTGGAAGATTTAGTCAGTTTTTTCGCTTTTGCTATTTACTGCTAGTAGTCTTTGATAGGTACATAAATCAGGTGACTCTATTTCAGCTTCCTAATTAGGGAACTGATGTTATTTAGGGGGAAAAGATAGTTTAAAAAAAAAAAAAAAAAACAGTAAATTCTTTGCATGTGTATGCACTCATTATTCACATGTTTGTGGTGGAAACTACTGTCAGTGCTCATGCATTTCATGTAGAAATATTGTAAATAAGATTACAGAGAGAGGAAAACAAATCATATCCTGTCGTGTGTGTCAAGTTTTTTAAGCAGGAATTTTCCATCTGCTTTTTTTTTTATGGAAGAAAAGAAATGTCAAAGTTTACTAATAGAAAAACTTCACATCTGTCTCAGGGAAGGCCTGATACACAAATTGTTGAAGGGTGGGATGATACTGTTGGGGAAAAAACACTAGATGTTTGCCATGTTCTTCCACTCTTCCCCCAGGCACATTTTGTTGATTGCTGTAGGAGACAGTATGCTGACATAGGTGGGTATTTTATTTGACCCAATTATGTTATCCAAAGGGACTATTTCCACCATTTCCCAGTCCTCTTGTAAGGAAACAGCTGACCTATATTATTCCAACAACCCATCCTCTGTACAAACCTCAGCATGTCAGTGACCTTCTCCAAAACTTCTCATGCTTGGCTGTTTTCATGAGATTGATTTAGAAATTCCTCATGAATGAGATATACTATAAGATCACAAGAACCTGGAAAATTCAATACATCTTTTGGAATAAAGTATGAATAAAGTTAAAACTGACCTAAAAAGTAAAATCCGTCTTCATGCAAAACCAAATTCAAAAATTAAAAATATTTAATGGAAAAATTTATAATTAACTCCTGTTTTCCTGGGTTCAGAAAGAATGTTGAGTTGGTATTCATTTTCTCTTATGGTAGTTTGGATCACTATCACTGGCAGCATTTTCAGTTGAAGAAAGATGGAAAGCTGCAAACATCTTAGCAGCTTGTTCCTCAAGCCTTCTGAAAGCAATTTCTCCTCCAGCAAATATTGTGGCAAAGGTAGTACTTCAGGCTTTATGTTCAACCAGTCCAAATCAGTATGCCAATCCTATGTGACATCTGAAATTCAGTAAGATTCCTAAGAAAACAAACTGTTGGATGTTTATTGTGATTACTACAAGAAACATTTCAAAGTATTTTAACTTGTTGCATTGGCTGTTTGTCTGTCTTCATCTTTATATGGACTATTTCTTCTCTGTACTCCATCATAAATCATCTGTTCAAAGCAGGTTTGTTAAGTCCTAAGTTTTTTTATTTTGAAATAATACATAAAAAATGTTACTGTTGCCACTGATGACCTCCTCGTTAACCATAATTGGAGGTAGAATGCACTGAAATGTTTCAATGTTAATGATGTTCAGAGTATGGTTTTGGTAATAAGAGATTAATTATCAATTTTTGTCTGGTTTCTCAGATACACGCCACTGATAATTCCCATGGATTAAGTTGGCAGTACTCTTAATTCATCCGTAGATATTGTTGTGCAGCATGACTGGCATATTTTCAAATGCTGCAAATCTGCCCTATTGAAATAAAAATAAGTTTTAGTGTCTACTAACAAAAGGCACTAAAGGTAACAAAAATGTAGAAGAACTGAAAATAAATACTATAAAAATCCCTTTTTAGAGTAAGGGCATTTTTGCTTTTAAGACACAAGACAGGCATTTTTGAAGTTAGGATTGACTTGTGCATGGCTTTCTCAATACATTCCATTGGCAATACAATAAAAAATAAGTTAAACTTTCAAATATTTATTACTTTAATTTTGTTTGGTTCCTTGCTTACAAATGTATGTGCTTTTCCTCTCTTCCTTCCCTCTAATGACATCTGGATCATAGCTATTCCACTGATCATGGTTGAGGTACAATGGTCTTTAATAGGGTTATAAGATTATTTTGAGCTAGGAAAAAAACCTAACTATTAGTGAGATGCATATACATTTGCAGTTCTAGCCATACATGAAGTGTATGTGTCCTGCTACGAGAAGACATGAAAGTTGCATTAAAGATGAATTTCTTCTCTGGTTTTAATATTTTCTTAATCTAGTAGTATTTTTTCAGACTTTGACATTCACTTGAGGGACTATACCTTATGAAACTACTATATCTTATGTTCAAGACCGTGTTAAATCTGGTCGAGTGGGAGATGTCTCTGCCTATGGTAAGGGATTTGGGACTAGATGATCCTTAAGGTCCCTTCCAACCCCTTAACATTCTATCATTCTGTGTTTCTGTGAAATTAAACTTTAGTTTGTATGGACTTCACATGAAGTGCAACAAAGGCAGTTTATAGTGGAAGTGTAGTATCAGAGTTCACTAAAGAAGTTTTTCTGAAACAATTTTGAACATAAGACTGACAAAGATATTTGTAGACATCTAGACAGGGAAAAACTGTGAGGAACAGTAATTTTTTCTTTCTTTTTTTTTTGACATTAAAATGAAAACTAAATCTAATCATGTCCCCTTAATACTACATTACACACTGAGCATTTATAATAATTTTTAAAGAAATTATACATAATGTGAACTTATATTAAAGGACCAAAAAATTAAGTATATACTGAATTAATCACTTAAAACTGTATCATGGAAGCACTGCTAAACACCAACATGTTCTGTATAGATCAACTGCTAAAAAAACAAATAAAATCGATTCCACTTGTCTATATGAAGAAATGTCTTCATGAAGAAATGTCTGACGTAATAAGATATTATCCCTTAAAGAAGGACTCTTAGGAGGTAATTCGTTTACAGCACAGTAGAGTGGATCTGATTTACTCTTGATTAACAAATAAGCCTCACTTTAGCCCTGTTTTCAAAGATAATAAATACCATGTCTCCCTCCAAGGCAAAATTCTGTTTGAATCATACTCTGTTTAGTATTAGAACATGTCACTGTGATATCTGATTTTTTGTTTTATTTTTCTCTTCTCTTTTCTGGATCATTTACATTTATGATACATTATTTTAGTTAGTTGTCTCTTTGTACTCTAAACTCCAACTCCTGTTGTATCTTCTTCCTTAAAAGATCAAGCTTGACAATGGAAGCTGTGCATAATGTGTCAATTGTCCTTGTTCTTTTATTATTTCTAGTTGAACTAGGGCATATGGCATGAAAGGTCAATGATACCTAATTGAAACATTGATTAAAGTGCTGAAAATTATCTCTGGACAGAGATGTTCCCTCTTAAAAATCAAGCGAACAGGCTGTCATTAAGCTGTCCTGTTCCATTCTTGTATCTGAACCATTTGTTAGCCTCTTAACACTTTAAAATAGGTTATATTAGATTGCAATTTAGATTTAAGGAAACAAATACAGAGAGTTAGTTCTCTGAGATCATGTCTGGTCCACAATTCCTTTCATATACTGCAGTCAGACAGAATTTTGTGAAGATGGTCTCTTCAGCCAACAGAACTATCTTGACTAATACTGTTATACTTGCATTGCAGTTTAGCACATTTGCATGCTACAGAAACTGAATTTGTGTCCTTTACAACAACTGTAAATGTGGTCTCTTTCTCCCCTACCCATGGATTCTGAGAAAATCATGAAAAGGTCCTTGAGAGTAGTACTTGTTTAGTGTTTTCAGAAGCCAAGTTGCTACTTTCAAGTGTTCATTAAAAATTAAGGTACCACCAAAAAATTAGGGCTATGTAAGTATCAGGAGAATCAAAGTAGTATGTATTTGCATTTTGTATTTTTTTTTTTCCCTTTGGGATTAAATTTATATGGAATGATTGTTTTGCCATCTTCCTAATTCTTTCACAACTAACTGTGGAAAGCTGATACTGGACATTAATTTTCTTACTTAGATCTACATTTTCCAGTTTGATTTAGGATGTGGTATTTTTTCCTGAGAAACAATATACCTTTTTCATTATTAGACATAATTTTAGAATTTCTTTTCAGTAATTCACTGACTTGTTTTAAATTCTTTTGGTTTCTGAGGGCTGCTTGGTTAGAATTCTATATTTTTCAGTGATTTCCTCTTCCCTCCCCCCCATTAACATTTGCTGGTTTTATATATTCTTGGCTATTTTTGTGCCTAGAATATATTCTGTAAATGACAATGTTTGAAAGCCACAAAGATATTCTTTTATCTTGTAATACTCTTCCTGGTTACTGTACCTTCTTTTTTTACTATTTTAATAATTGTCTTCTCCAGTGACAGCCTCCATTTTAATGTACAGTTCGTGCTTGTCTTCACAGGTAGAGTATGCTGAGTCTTTTGATAGCAGTACTAAACTAGAAGTATGTCAAATAGAATAATTTATGCTAGCTTATTAAAACGGGGATTTTTGTGGGAGGTGGATAAATGTATGAATCAATTATGTTACAAAAACTTCCTGAGTCCATCATAAATCTGTGAGGAAGGCAGGTTCTCATACATCTTAAGTGACCAAAGCCTATAGAATCTGGTTCTCTTTTAAATGTCAAAAAGCTATAGAATCCATCTCATTCTCTGCCCTGCCTTTCAAAAACTAGATGGAGAGAGACACTTTTTTTTTTAACAACTCGCAGCATAATCATTGTGATAGAAACATGGAATGTGAGATGCTGGTGGAATAGCTGGCAGTTTTTAGTAATCCTAACCACTCCACTGATTGTGTTAATCAACAAAATATCTGCTTTATAGTGATTATTAAAATGTCGAGCATTTTTTCCTGGAATGAGGTGACTATTATTTGTATTTTTCAGTCATCTTTTTTGGTTTCTTCCAGTTATTTAAATGTTTTAAAAAACCTCCACATTGTCCAGAAAATGGCACCTGAGTGTCTTTTCAGTAATTATTCTGAGGTATTTGTATCAAATATACTAAGTTCATTTTCTTCTCATCACTTCCTTACTCTTTGCAAATACCAGTCATGAGTAGTACAGCTGGTTTCACTAGTATCTTTCACCAATATTCATGAAGCTAACATTTATGGATTTTCATTTGCTTATGCTCACCTGTGTGTCTTCCAGGAAGCAATGCATTCATACAGTCTATACAAGAGCTTTGTAGTGAAATTAATGCTGCTTTCAACCGGGTCTTCTATTGAGAAGGAGCGTTCCACAGGTAATAGTGCAGCACAGTAGCTCCTTAGGATAGGAAAGATCAGTTTCTGCCTCAGCTGAGATTTCCAGAAAGCCTTTAGTAGAAAGCCTGATGAGAAAGGATGAAATGAGAGAAAACTTCCAGCACAAATCAAAATCAGCCTCAGGCTGGGCAAAACCTTGAGATGGCGTGCTAACAGACACTATTTCTTCTTTCCTGCTACTTACTAATACACCAGTGCAGAGACAGGAATTCTCAAAAAGTAGCATGGGGAAACCTGCTCCCCAGTGCTGCAACAGCCCCTTTAAAAGTTGGCCTCAAAAATAAGAGGGGGTATTCCAATGGCTATTGATCCCAGTGTACCACAGCACACCATACTGATACCACAGCATGGCAGTGGCACAACCTCAGGGACAGTGGGGAGGTAGCTAAGAAATCATTTATAATTACAGAGAACAGATTTTTAGATGTGAAGGACGGAAGTAGCTATTCAATTGGCAGGCCTGTTCTGAGTTCATAAGCAAACTGGAATGAAGGACTTCCTCAGATTAATTATTACTTCCAATCAGGCATCATTCTTGATTTACAAATTCCTGGTTTGGATAATTCTCTGCAGTGCCTGGCCAGTGGATCCAGTGGCTAATTACTGCCATTATGGAAACCAGCATGTGCTTTATTTGCAGGATACATTGAGCTAACATTAGCTTACAGAAATAGGTTGTGGTTTTGTTGTTGTTTTTTTTCATATTTTGATAATTTTACCTAGTAGAATGCATATTCTTTCATTGTTAAATGGGGAACAGAACATTGCAATGGTATCAGAGACCCAAGTCAGTCGTAAAATAAAGCAGTAAGATAAGAAAATCTGGTCCAGTAGAATATCAAATCCTATGCATAGTAACATTTGTTAAAGATTATTTCCTCGATGAATCTCCTTAATTCTATGCACGTTTTAACACTGCAGCTATAAATATGCCAGTATTAGCTAAATTTATATGATATTTTAATAAGAATGGTAAAGGCGCGTTAAATGACTGTGTAAAACGACTGAAAATCAAAACGGATTTGGAAAACCAAAATAGATTAACAGATTTTGTTTTGGATTTCAGGAATATAATTTTAGTTGCATCTTGTCCTTGACTGCCATAGACTAGAACAGTCAAAATAGAACATATAAAGGTGACATTTTTAAAGAAGTTAAACCAAGAGAGACTCTTCAGACTCGGAGCATTGCTTTCTACTTTGCCTTCTCCAGAAGCATAGGATAGAGTGTCTTAATATTGGCTGATACTTAGGAATATAAGCAACATATATATTAGAAACCATCAGGCTATGAAGTTACATCTTACATGAATATCATCTTAGAGATTGTAAAATCTTGGCAATATTTTATTTTCTAATCAGATGTGACTTACATTACATAAATCAGGGATACTATAAAATTAAACCCATGAAATATTGTGTCAAGCATAAAATTAAATTCTTGGATTTGTTTTTTAAGTCAATAGTTTTTGTTTTACCAGATATAAAATTCACCCTCTTTTCTGAAGTTGAACTTAATTGCCCAATTGTCATTTCTCATGTAGGTCATCAGTAGTTTGTGCTGCTACATTATTGTGTTACTCTTCCCTCCCCAATCTCCCCCATTAGTTACAGAGCCATTTTTCTGCATATGAAGTCACATGTAAACTCTCTCTGCTGTTGTCCTCTGTCAAAGCTTTCTGTAATCTTAAATTCGTAAAATCCTCAGTGACAGTGCTTTGTTTTGTAGCTAGAGCATCTGGCATATCCAAGTGACTTCATGCATAAGCCAGGGACAGAAGATACTCAGTCTAGTCTCCCTCTCTCTCAGGCTTCAGTATTCATACAACCCTGGTTATTATAGTTCAATCTGTTTACACTCTCTAATGAATTCATACAAAATTCCTTTGAGATATAGAGGATGTACTGCTGTTCACATTTTATAGATGGGTGTTGAAGCACCATAAAAAACCTGTGATGTCTTTTGAAAAAGAATGGATTGTTTTTTCTTTTGCTTTATATGACTTTCAACACTTACATCTGTGAAGTCAAGATTAAAATGAAACCCTACTAATTCTAACTGATCCTTAATGACTGTCTGGTAAGTTGTGTAACAGAGAAATAGATGTGGCTGATGGCCCCATCTGGTTTGGTAAAAGCTTGTAGTCTCGATTACTTCAGCTCTGTCCTCATCAGTCTGTCTCAGTCACTCTCAGTCTGGGAGAAAATGTGAGTCATCAGTAGACAGGATTTCCTATTTGGCAAGAGCTGCCCTGACTTTAAATAATAGCTTTCCAGGCTGTATATTTCCTTATGGACGCCTCTCTTTTATTTTGACTTTCATCTTCTCGATGGACTGAGATCTGGCTCTTTAAATCTGGCTCTTTAATGGTGCACTGGACTGTAGCCAGATTTTCTTTTCCCTATTTCCTTTTTTTTTTTTTTTTTTTTTTTTTTTTTTTT
>VZTJ01001827.1:26706-104648 GCA_013397795.1 Orthonyx spaldingii
TTTTTTTTTTTTAAAATTTATTGCATAGCTAATAAAAATAGTAGAATTTGAGTGAAATTCTGCACAGGTAACTTAAGGGGATGTTTTACACTGTTAAAGAAATGTTTACTAAATCTCTTAAATTTTGCAAAGTTGAGCATTGAAATGCTTTAAACAATCTGAGAGCATGTATCTTTCCCAAGATCAAAAAGGAGTGTTCTGTCATACTTCAAATTTGTCACCAAAATTTTGTCTTTTTCCCAGTTTGTGCATCCATACCTGGAATGCTGTGTATGGAATCAGAACTACCAGTGCATGCATTTGTTTTTATTGCAAGAAGAAAATTCTTACAAGATGGGGTACTGAAAATAAATTACCTCTCACCAAATACAGATGTTTTGAGTCCCTGTTAAGGTTCTGCAATGTAAGTCTATATTTTCTCCTCAATTTCACACTCCAGTTTTTCTAACACTGCCTATTAAGAATGAATTAGGGTGAATCGCAAGGAATTTAATTTAAAAATAGTGTGGAAATGTGAAAATATATATAGCTTTTGTTAAAAATACTACTGCTGTAAAAATCTTATTCTTTGGTATGCATTATATAACCTCTTTAATATAAAAAATAAAAGAAAATTTGGAATTGTTTTAGAATGAATGGCAGATCTTAAGTTTTTGATGTTTGTTGTTTTGAAGAAAACAAAGCAAAATATAGACCCAGGATTTGTATTAATTATTTTATCTGGTTACATTATGACTGGTTAGTTTTTAATTTATATGAATTCATTAATTAGTCTTAACACGAAAAACTTTCCTGGGGGGAAAAATCTTTTGAAAAGGGATTTGCATTATAGACATCCTTTTATATGCTCAGTTTATCCTTACACAGTACTAAGTGATCACTTTTATTTTGATACACAAGATCTGACTTTCATTTTGACTATAATTAATTAATTTCTAGCAAGAATAAGAGAGGATGAAAAATTGTTTATCTGAGTGCCTTAAGGAAACCTGAGTATCTGTTTACAATAGGCAGAATACTGAGTGAAATGATTGCTAGAGAGTCACGTGGCTGAACATGGAGATGTGAGAGTCCTGTCTGTGTTGTAGGGAAAGTATGAAACTTGCCATGGCTGGTTTAAAACTTATAGCCCACTTCCCTCTAAGCCTGAGGGAATAACATTTTTAAATAAACATTTTTATTTTCAGTAATAACGAGGATTCAAATGTATTCAGTTTAATTTCACGACTCTTTACTTGTGAGACAGCTCTCAGAATTGGATTTTGAGTGTTCTAGCCCAATCTTTGCAGTTAAGCAAACAGTCTTCTTAAATTATCAAATAATGCAAAGAATTATCATATTCATACATAATTTATAGAGTATATCATTAGTTTAGCCGAATATATATGTTTTCCTGTAGAGGTTAATCTATCCTTTATATGAATTAAATTTTATTTCATATGAATAATGCTTTTTTGTTGCTACACAGGGGCCTATTTATTCAATATAAAGGCAATTATCAAAGTTGTTGAAGGAAATATTAAGGGCCTATTTGGTATGTTTAGGAAAAAAGGAAAAAACAGATTGTTCTAAATATTAATCAATTTCAATGCCTTGCATTTGGTAGAGTTAATATAAATGAAACATTGTGATGTTATGTTCCATACTCAAGTAGTATCTCTCTCATACTTGCATTCTCAGCGGTTTTCCCTTTTTCAAGCTGTTGGATGAGAATCCAAATTCTGCTAGAGGTCAGCCTGGTGCATGAGTGTAGTGGTTTGAGTTCGTTCACCTGAGTTTTTTGGCTAAACACCAGCACACTTACCAGATTTTATTTAATTTTGCTGTGAGATAAGGATTAGGAGTAGGTAAAGCAGGCTCAAACTTTAAAGAATATAAAGAAANAGCTCTCAGAATTGGATTTTGAGTGTTCTAGCCCAATCTTTGCAGTTAAGCAAACAGTCTTCTTAAATTATCAAATAATGCAAAGAATTATCATATTCATACATAATTTATAGAGTATATCATTAGTTTAGCCGAATATATATGTTTTCCTGTAGAGGTTAATCTATCCTTTATATGAATTAAATTTTATTTCATATGAATAATGCTTTTTTGTTGCTACACAGGGGCCTATTTATTCAATATAAAGGCAATTATCAAAGTTGTTGAAGGAAATATTAAGGGCCTATTTGGTATGTTTAGGAAAAAAGGAAAAAACAGATTGTTCTAAATATTAATCGATTTCAATGCCTTGCATTTGGTAGAGTTAATATAAATGAAACATTGTGATGTTATGTTCCATACTCAAGTAGTATCTCTCTCATACTTGCATTCTCAGCGGTTTTCCCTTTTTCAAGCTGTTGGATGAGAATCCAAATTCTGCTAGAGGTCAGCCTGGTGCATGAGATACCAGTAGATAAAGCAGATGGATACATCTTACCTGAAATGAGGCAGTATCTTTCCTGTTCATGTGTGTGTATTTATCTCCACAGACATTATAGCTACCGGTAATAGCAATGAATCTATTCAGAGAAATCATCTAGCTGAGAAAAAAAAAGAGAGGAGAGAGAAAAAATAGTCCTCCCACACCTAGAAATCTGCTTATGTAGTTCATATCAGCAAAACAGTTCGGACATTTAAGTATCTACTACCCATTTAAAACAATCACATAAGAGTTTTGCTGAATTTAGACTTCAGAAAGGATGAGTGAAACAACTCTTACTTATGATCTTTCACTTAGTTTTAGAAAATCAAGTTTTACAATTAGGAATAATTTCTGTGGAGGGTAATAATGCCAATAAGATGCTAATATCTGTAGGACCATTACTGTCTTTGCAGAATTGGCAGAATTGTGGGTTTTTGAATGGGGAAAAAAAAAAGGTATCACTTATATGTATGCAAGAGCACAGAAGAGAGAACAGTACCAGATGTAATTGTGAGAAATGATATTTGCATAAGGTCTTGGTTCACAATGTTTGCAGATGTTGTGACAAGGGCAAAATAAATTATTTAGATGTGTCAAGGTGAGGAGAGGACCCACATTTATATCAGAATGCTTGCCATAGAGGACAGAAAACCCAACAAGGGAAAAGAAGAAGGTACCTTCTCAAGCAAGACAGTCTAAATATGAAAAAAAAGTACAGTAATGGCTAAGGAGGGAAAAGGCACTGAAAATAAAAAAATGCTTTTGACTGAGTAGGGAACAGTTATAAAAATACAGAATCTAAAAAGTATAAGGGTTTTCTAAATATATGATATCAAATGGAAATTATAAAATATGGTACTATGAAGAGGAAACAGGAATCTAATATGGTGTTGAATTCAGTAGCAGAATTAAAATACCAAGAAAAACAAATATAAGAAAATTCTGAAAGTTGAAACTATTGCATGAATACTATTAGTACTACTACTGCTACTAAAGGTAAATTAAATAAAAAATTCCTCCAAATCATAGATGTCCCTTACTAATTTTGAAACAAGGTATCAGAAACACCAGCAGACTTTAAATGGAATAGCCTTTAAAATGGCAACCGGTCAGAAAATTTCAAAACCAGTTCAGGATGGTAACATTGCTCTGTTAGACTGCAGTGATTAAGAGAGTGTTAGCTATTGAGATTTCACCTACTTAATGTTTTGTTTCGAGGACACCATAGTAAAATTTAATGATCTCAGAGTGCTGATTAAAATTAGCCAGGATAGTCCCGATTGAGACTTGTACTTGTTTAGCCTCGTATTGAGAACCTGTAAGGGTTTTCCAGAAGGACAATCTGAACTCAGTCTCTGTGTGGTGCAGAATTGTGAAAGCGTTTGTGATGAGCTCGGGCTGCAGCTGGCAGCTTGATGCCAACTTTCAGTTTCCAGTCTTGGGTTATAAGTTTTATATGTGTCTACCTAAACTAGGTATAACTTACAGAATCATAGAGTATGCTAGATTGGAAGGGACCTACAAGGATCATCAAAGTCCAGCTCCTGGCCCTGCACAGGACATCCCAAGAGTCACACCATGTGCTTAAGAGTGTTGCCCAAATGCTTGAACTTTCTCAGGCTTCATACTGTGACCACTTCCCTGGGGAGCCTGTTGCAATGCCCAATCACCCTCTGGGTGAAAAACCTTTTTCTAATGTCCAACCTAAACCTCCCTCAACTCAGCTTCATGCCATTTCCTTGAGTCCTGTCATTGGTGAAGATATCAGTGTCCGCCCTTCCTCTTCTCTTTAAAAGGAAGTTTTAGACTGCAATGAGGTCTCCCCTCAGTCTCTTCTTCAGGCTGAACAGACCAAGTGACCTCAGCCACTCCTCTGATAGCTTCCCTTTCAGACCTTTCACTATCCTCCTGGCTATCCTTTGGATGCTCTCTAATACTTTAATGTATTTCTTATACTGTGTTACCCAAAACTGCACAGAGGACTCAAGGTGAGGCTGTCCTGGTGCAGAGCAGAGCGGGACAATCCCCTCCCTTGCCTGGCTGGCGAGGCTGTGCCTCATGCCACTCAGGTCACGCTTGGCCCTCCTGGCTGCCAGGGCACTGCTGGCTCAGATTCAACTTGCTATTGACCAGGGCCCCCAGGTCTCTTTCTGCAGCACTGCTTTCCAGCATCTTATTCCCCACACAACCACTTGGGAATGCCCCATCCCAAGTGCAGAATATGGAACTCGCCCTTGTTAAACTTCATACAGTTGGTGATTGCCCATCGCTGTAATTTGTCAAGGTCTCTCTGCAGGGCCTCTCTGCCCCAAGGGAATCTCTGTGTTTGATCACATCACCAATTGCACAACTGCAGTCAATATTTGAATGCAAGTTTGAACCCATATAATTTGAGAAATTTTAAATGGTGTTATATATATTCATGCATGATGTGATTTTCAATTGAGATGAGATTAATCATTTTACAGGTGGAATACTTGTCCTATTGAAAAGAATGAACAGAATGAAGGGCAATAAATTTTGACAAAAGAATGGGAAGTAAGACACTGAAGTATTAAAATTTTAATACTGAAGTATTAAAATTTCCAAGAACTGCATAATATTTCAGATTCATCTCAGTCTCCTATCCCCTTTAACTAAGAAGAAATGTATATTGACAGAAAAAAGGATTCATAGGTTAGCCTGGAGCAAAATGCTCTTATTTTTCTGAATCTTCCACTGCATTTGATAAGACGACCAGTAGTATGGTTTATATTTTTCTGACATCTCCACTTTTCTCTTTTGCCTAAAGCAGAGTGAAAGTGTAGGCAAGAAGGAACTGTAGAATCCTCCTTTCAAAAAATGCTGTAGGCCTGCTACTCCTCAAAGTGGAATTTTTCAAAGGACCATTAAGAGTTTCTGACTCCCAACTAAAATCTTATTTAAATCTGAATCAAGGTTTAACCTAGAAATTTTGACTATTGTCTTTTAAGGGTAGGAGAGCTCTACTTAGTGAAGTGAAACAGACTTCCACTTTTTTAAATATTAAAGTTTCATATAGATAAAAGGAGCTGCATTAATTCCTGTATAAACATGTCAGTTTTACAATATTACTGACACATAGGAGAATTCAGAAGTGTGCTGATAATCCTTACATCATGATTCACAGAATTCCACATGATTTTTTCTTTACAGAATAGCTGTTTTCTTTCTTTAAAAACATGTCAAATATTTCACCTGAGCTATGTGAATGAAGCAGATGTACTGAGAGGACACAAAAGAGGATTACAAAGAAATAATAATAAATAAAAAAACTAAAAACATCACATCTAGATTATTTTTTAATTATCATGGTTAGGAGTTGTATATTTTTGACATTTCATTTCATGTTTTTTGGCATACATTGTGTCAAAATGTATTCCAAGGTTTACAAGGATGGGTGTGGGGAAAATACTTCACATCTAGTTTCTAAAGCAGATTAAAATCTCTGTGCATACAAAAAAAAACCAACCCAAAACTTGTTTAACAAAACCAGGAAAAGTGTAATCTTATGTTCCATTTCATTTCTTCCAATCAAAGAACCTCACAAATTACACTATAAGTACGTTCAATCAACTAACATGAACTCTATGTGGAAATTATACGATTTTTCAGCATTTAAGATAGTCTGTCAAAAGGGATTTGAGGTTTAGATTAAGAGATGCAATATTTATTACAAGTGAATTTTGTCTGAGGTATTCTGGTTTATTAATCAGAAAAAGCACCCTGCAAGCTTTTCTGGATAAAATTGGTAAAAGTTTTTTAGAAGGGTATTTGATTCAGCATGGTGCTTCCCCCACACTGAACTGTGGAAAGTGCAGTACAGTTTGCAAGATGTTATTTCAGCTGAATTACAAGCACAATTTGCTGGATGTTCCAGGGATTCTTCCCTCATTCAAGCATTTCCTCGTCTGGAGTTCCTTATCTTTTTACTAGAATAAAAGGATATGACTGCAAGCCAAGACAAAAGAAACGTACAGATTCAGGAAGCACTGGATTTAGGCTCAATACTTTATACATGTTCAGTGAAATTGCAGACACCTGAGATACAGATGTAATTTCAATATATACTTTATTAGGACACTAAGTGGCAATGCTCAGTATATTCAGCTTCTGTGAATAGCAGTTATAAAAATTTTGCCAGTTTCTGATAAATTAAATATACAAATGGTTTTGCTTTAGTATTGATGCTTATCATTTGTTTATGTTCTATTCCAGCAACTGGATGTAGTTCATTTATTCTATTTGTTTCCAAAATGAAGATATTTTACAAGACTATTATCTGACTGCATGAAGGAAATGAAAAAGCCTGATAGAACTAGTATTAATCAGGCTACATCCTATTTAAATGTGTGCACATATACATATAGGTATAATTTACATGTATATATGGTAAGCATACTTGTATATAGTGTGTAAATTTGGTTATATATACATATATTACATATATATCTTCAAGAACAATAACTGTAGATGAGTAAATTGAGCAATAAAGGCTCTTTCTCTAAAAAGACATTAAAGTAGCTACCTGGTACTAAAGTATTCTAATATTTCAAACTTTCAAACAGCTTGTTCTTTTCTCCCCATTGATGTGCCAGTTTCCTACCTTAGGTAAAATTTATAGCCAAGAGTTGTAATTTTTCAGTTTCTAAGCTTACTTGTCCTAAGCTTACTTGTCCTAAGCTTGGGTGTCAAATTTACCAGTTATCTCTTTACTTCTCTAGTAAAAAGTCCTTCTGTCTTTGTCATCTTCTATTATGTGCTGGGAGACAAGAGGGAAGCCTTTGGGAGTTTGGATTGCTTCAACTTTGTGGGTCTTTAATTAGTTATTTCTCCTGACCCTATGAGCAGCAAGCATATTGAAACTTTTGTAATACAAAGAGCCACAAGACACAGTTCATACCATGCAGATAGGCAGAAGAGAAACACATGAGCACTCCTGACAAAAGAGGTAACTATGGTTTTCCAGGGCTCGCTCTACTTTACAGAGGTAGGAGATGTGATTGGATTGTTATAGACACTGAGTGCAAGTATTTACCTACAGCCAGGGCAAGGAGTAGTCTGGATATCAGCAGTCATTGCTGTCTCATTTCCCTCACTAATCGATGTCCCAGTTTCCTTTTGCCCATACATCACCTTCCTTGACTAATGTGTCGCCTTGGACACAACTGGGCTGCTTGAGCTGAATGTCCAACAGCCACTGAATATTCACTCTGACCTAAAGTTACAGAGATTAAAGGAGAAAAATTATCTGTAGACACAGCTTCTTTTCAGAGCAGCTGTATCTGGGAAGATTAAACATTGATCCAACATGGTGTGCCACCTCTAACAATGGCCAAAAGTTGTAGCCTAAAATATGTAAAATGAGGTCCACACATAGAATCAAACAGGATGATTGAGTTTGGAAGACACTTCTGGAGAAATACCAGGACTCTTCTCAGAGCAGGGTCAGTTAAAGCAAGTTGCTCAGGATTGTGTCTCATTAAGTTTTGAATAACACCAAGAATGGAGACTTCAAAACCTCTCTGTGTAGTCTGTTTCAGTGTTTGATCATCCTCACAGTATAAATGCACATGTTTTTGTTTTGTGAGGTGGGTTTGTTTGGGTTTTTTTGTTTTGTTTTGTTTTGTTTAATTTTTTTAATGGTTTGAATGGGATTTTTTCACATCATTTTATGCCCATTGTCTCTTGTCCTGTCACTGGATACTACTGAGAACAGTCTAGCTCTTTATTCTTAACTCCTCCCATCTCCCAGCAGATATATACATTGATAAGACCCTTCTGAGCCTTCTCTTCTCAGGGCTGAACAGTCCCAGCTCTATCTTGGCTTCTCCTTCTATGTCATGCCCTAGTCCCCTGATCATTTTCAAGGTATTTGCTGGACTTGCTCCAGAAAATCCATATCTGTCTTGTACTTGGAAGCCCAAACCTAGACACAATATTCTAGATCTGTCTCATCAGGGCTGAGCAGAGGGGAAGGATCACCTCCCTTGAGCTGCAGTCAAAAGTCTTCCATATACTGCTCAGATGCTGTTCATCTTCTTTACTTCAAGTACACAATTGCTGGTTCATGGTCAATTGTTGTCCAGCAGAGCCCCCAGGTCTCCTAGAAAACACTGCTTTCCAGAAGTTGTCCTCCAGTGTGTACAGATGCAGGGTATTATTCCCCCCACATGCAATTTCCATTCCTGAACTTCATGAGCTTCCTGTCAGCCCATGCCTTCAGCCTGCTGAGATCCCTCGGAATGGCAGCTTGATGCTCTGGTGTATCAAACACTCCTCCCAGTTTTGTATCTTCTCCAAACTTGTATCCATTTCCCAGGTCACTGATGAAGAGATGATAGACAATTGTTTGCCATGGTATCAGCCTCTGGGGCACTTGTGGCTCTATCCTCAAGGTTCAGCTCACTAACTTCCTGAGGTATACGTCCTTTCTATAAATTTAGAACTTCTGTATGTATGAATTTATCTGTCATGAACTTTGCCTCACCTCTTTTAAGCGAGGCACTTGCTAGCAGAGGTAACTTGCCTGTGTGTCAATGATGCTCAGGATTTCAGACCTGTCAACACAAAACCACAGGAGGGTCGTCAGTAGGGTGCCTTCAATTCCCAAAGGTCACACTATTTTTTCTAAGAGACACTTGGTTATTGAACTTTGAAAATTCAATTAGTGACAGACCTCACATCGTCACAGTTGGAAAACTTATTACAGTTTCTGCTTATAAAGTGAGAATGCGAGAGCTTAGATATTGTGAGATATCTTTTGACAAATACTGTCACAAAGAGCAACTATGGTATTAGTTTGAGTCCTGTTTAATTATGAGCTTTTTAAAATGATTGCACCAAATTATATAAAATTTGCATTGTAAATGTACCAATTATGAAGAAAATTGCCTCTGTAAATCAGAAAAAAATATAGTAATTCACTAATTATAAAATAACTTGGTTTGTGTTTAGCTGATGCTTTTTCCAAGAGGCTGCCAAATCAATAGAAATTGAAGTCAGTTTGTTGCCTGAATAATTTTGAAGCTCACGTTTCAGCTAAATGGTCTAAGTGGAATTAAGTTTATCAGATTTTAAAAAATTGATTGACGTGTGGGAAAAATCCATGACAGTAGTATAGTACATGAACACTTTGCAATGTGTATGAAGCACACAATTATCTATGATAAATATGGATGACTGTAATGGCTTGTGGGAATTCTTTTTAAAATTTTGCCAAGGACATCAAAACCAAAGTGATAGTAAGAAATCACAACTCTAAATGTGATTATAGAATGGTCAGCATTTTTCTGTAAATTAAAAAATAGCTGAAAAAAGTACTTTTTGCCCCATTATTTTTCTACATTTTTACCCACTTTTTGTTTAATCTGTGAGCATTTCTCAGAAACACAGTAATACTATACTTTTTTATACAAGTCCGGCTCCTTTGTTTATTCTTGTTTAAAGGAAAAAAAAAAATTTAAATGCTTGTCACTCTGTGGATCTGAGGCTATGCTACTGAATTTTTCATTATTACTGAAATACTTTGAATTTGACTTCAAGGGTTCGAAATTGCACCCTAGGAGAGAACACTCTCATATTGGGACTTTTTGTAGGTAGAGATAGAAGAAAGTGACAGGGACAGTCTAATTTAAAAGCCTTTTTAAAAATATTGGCAGAAAACTACTAATTTCACACACTTGTTCTTAATTTCATTATATGATAGTGGTGATTTGCAATGCCTTTCCCATGGCAGTGATACACGGTATGCAACAACAATACAAATCACAGTTCATTCACGATATCTCAGCCTTCACCTTTTTTCAAATGATGGTAAATCATATGGTTAGGTTATAATATTCTGTGACCTAGAATGTGAGGCTGATCTGAGTTCAGCATTGATAAGCAAGACTTGTCCATGCCTTTGAGACCAAATATATTACCTGTTATGACCAGACTTCTGAGAAGCTGAGATAGATGAAAAAAATCTAAATATTCTTATTTCTAGAAGAGGAAACAACGTTTTTGAACTAATAATTTTCCTGGTGTCAAACAATTTTCTGTAATGTTTAGAGGTGTTTTGTAAATAAAATTGTGCTTCTGATACATTTAAGTAGATGTACTTGTAACAGTAGTGAAGTGCTGAAACTTAGCAAAGTGTGTTTTATTTGTCAGTTAATGTACAATTCAGATGTGTTGTATGGCCGAGTGCTTTTACCACCTGAAGTATTAACAGATTAATAAAAAATGCCCTGGAGTGTCTTAATACTATTACTATATTACTCTATTACTGTATCTTTAAGCACCAATTAATTTATTTAAACTACATTTTTAATCATTTTTTTCTCTTAAGATTACTCCTTTCTGCATAAAATTAAAATCCTTCTACCAGTAAAAGAATGAAATAGGAAACTCACTATTTTGTCATAGTATTTTTTTCATTCATTACGTATTATTTTATAAAATATTTCCATTTGTATTCCCTTTCCTGTATTACATTTGAATCTTAACGGTCTTTCTCCTTTCCTTGCAGCTTAGCTCTGCTTTCTCCTTTCATTGCTTTTTCAAGTCTTCATTTTTTTCTTTCACCTTACAGCAAATGTTCTCTATCTCATGCACAATTTTGGCTGTTTTCTTTTGCTTTTACCAGCAACTGCAATTATCCTTATGTTTTAAGTCACTGAATTGCTTAGGAGCTATCCTAAACTTTTCAGAACCTGTAGGGTTTGTTTGAGATGCTTCATCAAAATGTACTAAATAAAACTGGTAGTTATAGAAAGATGGAAGCTCGTGCTGAATCTTATATAGACAACTGTTCTACTTGTGGGTTGTCAGGTCCCTCATGGGTTGAAGAGATATGCTGGTTATTTTAAGCCCTTGCAGACCATATGAGCTGTGTCCTTAAAATTCTGTGAAAGTCAATTGTAAAAATGTATAATGTACACAGGAAAAATATTCCACTTAGGAAATTGTTATGCAGCAGAATTCTAGTGTGTCTGACCTTTTCCACAGTTGTGTAGATGTCACCATACAGATATAACGATGTGCAAGCTGCCAGCTATTTTAAACAAAGTAGTTATATGGGACAAATTTTAATCATAGCATATCTCAACAAAGCATTGGATTTATTTCAATCATTTCTGTAGAATCACTGTCAATTAAAATAAGGTCCTCCACTTTTTACAAATAGTTTCTGTTGACTTCTGTTAGGTAGATACTATGCGGTCCCGTGTAGATGACAATCGAGGTGTTGTAAAAATGGAAAAAATTGGGTGTCTCTATCATGTATGTCAGAAAACTTCATGATTGCCATTTAAGAATACAAAAACCTTTTCAAGTCCAGCTACAACTTTAAGAGCTAAGTTGGGAGATTCCATTTATCTTTCTACATGAAATCAAACTGGAAAGTAAATCATTTCAACATGTCTGAAATGCTAATAAGATGAGCAGCCAAGCTTCAAAGAAAATCATCATCTAATTCTGGAGTCCACCAGCTGCATCTTCTCTAAGTCAGCTCGACTGCTGAAAGGACTGCCTTTCACCGCAGAGGTAAATTAGCTCTCTCTGAAGTGCTGCAGCCAGGTAGGAAGGGCAGTTTCTCTTTGAAGTTTGGCCACTAGCATTTCTTTCTCAAGGAACTGAACTTCAAAGAGAAATATTGTTTCTCTTCTTTTTTGGATATTGTACTCAGTAGTATATGAGACACAGCTGCTCTATGTGAGTGTGGGGGTAAAAACGTTCTTTTAAACAATATTTCTGTATACATATTAAATTGAAGTTTCAGATTAGTTTGTGATATTATAAGCTGAATACTGGTTAGGAAGAGCTAATAGAGACTTATAACTCTCTGTTTTACAGGATTTTTAAAAGAAGTACAAGGAATGGTTAGAAAGAGAAAATATCAAAATGGTGATTTTTCTAACTAGCATTCAATTTTGTTTACAGGAGAGAACCAACCCTTTGCCAAAGAAACCTCCAAATCCAATGATTGGGCATCTGGCTTAACTTTTATGCTTTACTGGTTAATATTTAGGAGTTTTTTATAGAAATGGTGGTCAGAAGCAGCTATGGAAGCCATCCAAACTTCTGCTCTCAGCAAGATTATCACCAATAGATCATATCAGCTGTAGTTTGGTCTAATGAAGTCTTAGAAGTTGCTAATGATGGAGGCTATACAGCCTCCCTTGGTGTCCTGTTCTACAGCTGCAATAGCCTCCGAATATCTAATCTGAACCTCTCAGACAGATAATTTTAGCTGTTTCCCCATTGACTTTGTTGTCTACCACCTCTAGGAAGAGTTAGGCTCAGCTGTCTTTGTAACTTTCCTTCAAGTGCTCTAGTTTTCTCTTAGATTGCCCTTTGACCTTGTGTTCTCCATATGAAATAACCACATCTCCCTCAACCTCTCTTGTAGGTCATGACCTTTTTCAACTGTGGGGCCTAAAACTGGTCACAGTATTCCAGGTTTGGGTCCATTGTCACTGAGTAGAGTGGGATAAATGGTCTGGTGGCCATAGTCCTCATAATGTAATTTAACATGCTGGTTGCTTTATTTGTGATGAGAGAACACTGTTGGATTATATTCAGTTCTGTGTCAACTGTAATATCCACTTTCTTTTCAGCTGGTTTCCATGGAGCAGTAAAACTATCATAACTGCAGGTGCTCTGATTCATACCAAGCAGCCCCAATAATATGCCACGGCAGCCAGAGAAAGAAGAGTTTGTCATTAATACAGCTATCTGGAACATTTCCACTTAGACAAAGCCTAAGTGATGCTGCTCATAAGCTCCAGACTTTTCTTTCACATGGGAGTGTTTCTTGCACATTAATAATACCCTGAAATTCGGAAGAATGAACACCAGTTGTAATGATGGAGAGAGCACTAGTGTCTTCAAAACCTCATGAATTATCTTTAGAACTTTTTTCTCTCATGATTAAGCACTTGTAATCTACACTTACAAGAAATGGACCTACATTCTTGAAATATTTAAGGGTTTTGTATAGAGTAGATGAGCTGTAAAATGACAAAGTCTTTCACAATTGACCATTTTCAATTAACTGCAAGGAGGGATGTTAGGAGTAACTTGAAATTTTAGTACGTGCTGTAGCAGTTAGGAACATCAATAGGAGACTCTCATTGATTTCAGTAGGTCTGGAGAGAAAGCTAAAATACTGATATATACAATTGCAAATGAAAAAGTAGAATGGTGCAGCCCCAAGTTTCACCACTTCCTTCAAGACTGATATGACACAAAGCCAAAATAATAGCAGCACATTTAAAATATTGAAACAGAATATAACTAAATTGTGTTCTACAGTGATAAGGAGAGACTTACAGCTGTGCCAAATTTTTGTAGTCTCCAACATAAGTTTAGTCCCTTTAATCTCTGTTATTCTTGATCACATTTTCTTACCTGGGTGTTTCAGGTTTTGTTTGGTTTTACTTAATTGTGTTAATCCTAATTTATACAAACATTTTGATCTTAGCCTAGGTGCTTTTGAATTTTATTGTCATGTATAGGAGAGACAGAAGTTGCATTATCTGGCCTCAGAATTATGCTGAAATCTTTCATAGCAAAAGAGGCCAGTTAGATTTTCTGATAAGAAATTTTTTAAATTGTATTTTATTATTTGTGTGTGCAAGTTTATTTGGTCTGTTTTTTAATTCTAAATATGCCAGTGTTGTAGAAAAAGGAACCTAGACAAAAGAAGTAAACAAAATGTGCTGTAAACCTGATCATTTTGCTATAGCATGAGTCAAATATTGTACTTCGTTTTCTTCCAGTGTTTAGATTTTGTATGCATTGTTTCATGACAGAGGGTTCTGGCTGACTACTTCTCTTATGGAGATATACATGGTTCACTGAGGTAACTGCTGATACAGGAATAGTTTCTTGTGGCAGTCTTCAGGTTTTTCTGTACATCATCCCTGTAAACAGAACTGTAGAATTTCTCAGCGAACTGAAAAGATTCTGAATTCATACTTTCACCTACTGGAGTGAATAATTTAAATGAAAGAGGTGATTGATCTAGCAACACAAGAGTTTGTTAAAAAAAAAAACAAAACAAAACAACAAAGCAACTGCAATTCATCAAATTAAAATGTTATTGTCCCACCAGTTTATAAGAAAAAGAAAACTGGAGATTGTTTTTTGGTTAGACAAAGCTGTAAAGATAAATGTAGGGAGATATATATGACGTTTATCCAAGTTCTTGTGAGACTGTGGTGGGTAAGGCTTGGCTAACAGTGAAATCCTCACACTGCTGCTTGCTCACTCCCCTTATGAGAAGACAGAGTAAAATGAGAAATGTTGTGGGTTGGGACAAAGATAGGGAGATTGTTTACAGTTACTGTTACAGGGAAAAAGGGCTCTACATAGGGGAAATGAAATTATTATCAATTTAAATAGATTTGAATGGTGATCAACAAAAGACAAAAAATAAAGCAACACCTTTCCTCACCAGTTAGTCATGCCTAACCTCACTCCCCTAGTCCCAAGCCCTCCACAAGCAGCTTCATTTTTTATTTATTTTAGCCTTTCATGTCAGCTGTAGGAGACAGATGATACCTGGTTTGACAATAGGGTTTTTTATTCCAGATTATTTAAATAACAGATTGAACTTCTACCAAATAAATACTTTCCATGATATAATCCACACTTTTTATTTTAACCTAAGCTTAAATCATGCAGAACTACTATTCTGATCCTTCCAGAAGCTATATGCCAATTTACCTCTCAATTATCATGGAATGATACTGCAAAATATAAACTTTTATATCTATATATACACCAGACTGGTAATCTGATTTTTAAGACACATTTAGACAATATTTTGAAGTTCTTGTTCTTTACATTCCATTTGATTGCTTCACCACTTCTGAAAGAAGAGCACTGTTTTGAGATGTTTGCACTAAAAAAAAAATACTCAGGTAGATGAGTTTAGCATTAGTAGTGTCAATTGACATTTTATTACTGGTGTAGTATATTTTACCACTCCATCAAGTGCTTTAGGAAATGAAGCAATGTAACGTGTCAGAGATACTGCTTCAGAAAAGTCAGTCTTCTATAGTACGTTGCTTGAAATGTGTGCCAAGCAGCATGGAAAAACAAACCAGAACAAAACAACTCTTCATAAGCCTGTGCTTCCCAGTATGAACTTTATAGCTCTGACACCCTGGGTTTTCATTGTCAGTAATTTTACATTGAAACAGTCTCTGTCTACTAACACTGAAATTGTTTTTCAGAAGTTCTCTCTCATTAATTCTTGCTTGAAGCCATATAATTAAAACCTCACAAGGTGTTTCTTGGTAAAAGATGAGTACTTTTTACATGAAGGTAGAACACAAATCCCACTCTTAATACAATGGACCTTCTAACCTGGCACTCTCATAAAACCAAGATGTTGCCAAGTAAATTGGCTGCGAGTGCTATCAGTGCCCTGCAGTGCTTTTGTTAATTATATTGCCATAGTGCCTGATGCAGACAGCAATCTTTCCAAAAGAGCAGGCAGATTTAAAGAGGCAGAATTAATTAAAATTGATTTGTGCAGTCTGTCATGTTGGGCTCTGCTGGGAGAATTTTCTTTCCCCTTCTCTCTCTCTAATTCCTGCTGTAGTAGTACATGAAACAGGTAGTTGCCTCACCTTGGAGTACTAATTATGGTGAATGAATGGGATTTGTCTGCCGTGATAGGTTATTCACAGGATTAGAAGACATCAAAATTTACTTCAGTTGAGTGCCACCCAGAGGGAATAGCTTTTTCTTCCAACTTTCTGGGTTCATAAGAAAGGGGACTAAAAAAGAAAATTTCCAAGGTGACAATTTTTGCAGCTGAGGTTGTAGTTTGCTTTAGTATGTCCAAGGATACAGGGCTGTAAAACTTTTTAGCAGATAAGGTAGAAAATGGCAATGTAAGACATTCAAGAATGAAAATAGTCCAACATTATACAGAGAAATCCCACAGTGAGCAATGAATTTATTTCCTGTGTATGAGGTTCATTACCAAGCAATGCTACTCAAGAATTCCTGAGCTCCTTTATCCAGTTCAAATTTTATCTAGAATTCTTCTCATATTTAAAAAAACTCAAAAAGTTGAGCATTTTAAATAACCTGGAAGAAAACAACAGCTGTTTCTTTTATAGAAATTTGCCTATCCTACTGGCAAATAATGGGCATATGTGGGAAGAATTCATGCTCTTTAAGTATTTAAATCAAGTCACTCCAAGGTGGATTTTCAAGAACTTGTTTTTTTGAAAAATCCTTAACTTTAAATATTTTAGATTTAATATATGGTTTGCAGTCAGTTTTTTTCAACTATGATTTATGTGTATAAAAGTAATTTTTATTATTTGGCAAGGTGAGATAGGGGTGTGATGAAGGCATACACTATAAAACCAAGCTTCTCCTTACATTAAACACTTTTTTCTAATGTTATGAAACAAAGAAGTATATTTAAAATAAGAGATAAAGTTTATTTATTAATGAGGCGCTTATCAAGCAGGTCTTGATACATTCAGTAGATTTTTTTTTTAATCCTTTCCTGAATTTTTTTAACTGCAAAAGCTTTGCCAAGGTTTCTGGTGCTGATGTTGCAATTTGAAAAAGATATCTTGATCTAACTTTGAAGAAGGATCATAATTTGTATTTACTGTGAGAATTTGGATGAATATTTTAAGCAAAAAATTGTTTTCATGCAACTTTTTACTGAATCAAAGTTTGAAAAATGTATTTAAGGTGCCCACAACTTTTGAAAACTGGCACAGCAACTGCTTGTCTTGTAGCTACTTAAATTCTTATAGTCCTCTGAGTGGATAAACAATAGGGAAGAATCAGGCTCAATATGCTTCAATTATTATTTCCATTTCCATATTTAAGTCTAACAAGCATGCTCTTTCCATTGAAACCGGCTATTCAAGAGCAGAATTTGATTCATGTTGCATCACATTTATAGAAATTCTGCTGGGAAAAAGGGCAGAAGGGAAAATCTGTTATAAGAATAAAAGGCAGACAGTAGCAAATAAAGTGGAAAGAAGCTAGATAGCAAGCTAACTATGCAAATATAGTCAGTACGTGGCAAGGTATTTTGCCTGATGTATTTCTTTCATGACCATCCTTTGAGCCTGGCAGTTCAGCCATCTTTTAGTCCATTTCACTCCCTGTTTATCTAGTCTGTACTTCAGTTTGTTTTAAGGATGATACAGGAGACACTGTTGAAAGCATTACTAAAGTGCAGATAAACCACTGCTTTCCCCTGAATTAGTATCTTGACATAGCAGTTTTCTGTTACTCCTTCTAAGTAAACTGTGCTATGTAAAAGTATCATGAGTGCTTAAGATAACTTTTAACCCAAAAAACCAGTGAAATTTATTGGCAAGCCAAGAAAGGATTATGGATATTTATAATAATTGGGATGCTTAGAATTTATCTTGTTTTGCAGTGCAACTTTTTAACTGAGCTCAGCCAATCTCTGATGATTTTAAGTATATTCACTATCTCCTCAAGGTTTATAAACTTTATTCAAAAATTAAGTTTTAAAAGTCTTTTTTGAGACTAAAGAAGCCTGCTTTGAAAGTCTTTCAGTCATGTAGATATGTGTTTGAAGTTGTCTGAAACAAAAGTTCAATTCCTGCTATAGCCTGATGAAACCAATGAGAAATCTTGAACAGTAAGCTGAAAGGAATAATGAATTAAACCTCAAAAGAAGATAAAAATACTTCTTACCCTATAGAAAAGTTGAATACAAGTCACAGCATCACTATATTTGTAGTAGATTGGCTACAGAATGGCCAATTACTAAAAACTTAACCCTTGACAGTACTGAGATAATGCAAATCCAAGCTTCTCATTCAGATTCAACTCTCTTGTATAAGAAGAGAACACTGTTATTTTCGTCAACCATTTTCCGGTGACAGATGGAATTATAACAAACCTTCTACCGGAAGAACTAAAGTGATATGAAGGTACAACTCAGCAGATGTAAATACTTTGATGGCAAAAAACTTTAAACCACAGAGCTATGAAAATTGATTGTCTTGAACTTCTTTATTTGCTTAAAATACTTTTATCTTGATGATTTAATATTTTTTTTTTTTAAGTAGGGCCAATCTGATTGTTTAAATAGGGATGAGGAAAAGAGGTTTCACAGTGAATCTACTAGTGAGTACATGTTCTTATCTGTTATTTGTATCTAATACATAGTTCTTTCAGATGAACATAATTTCCAACCTTGTGAGGAGTCCTTTATCTATTTCTGTTTTGAGTTACAGCAAACAGATGTGAGGTTAAAACAATGGAAAAAAAAAAAAAAAGAAGAGTATTTTAAATTCTCTTAACATGAAGCTGCAAGCTATTCAATTAGAAGGGATTAAATCAGAAAATGAAAGCTGTACTATCTACCCAGTAATAGAGTACTACAAAAAAAATCAACCAAATTTTTAGATGACATGAAACAGTTTTCCCCATTTAAAATCAGTAAAGTTGCACAGACCTACATCATCTGAGAACTAGGATTTCTTTATTTTTAGGAAAATAGTACTGAGATGCCCTTATTCAATGTATGATATTTATATAGCTCCCTGGTCAGAAGCAGTTTTTCAACAAACCTTGATAAGCTTAGTTTTGAGAAATTTGTACTGTGTATCTTTGCTGACAGTTAGGAAAAACAGTTAGAATCAAACAGGAAAGGAATGATGTCGTGAGAGTTTCAGGTATAAGAAACTATACTGGAGTTTTTGGATTCCCTAGCAGATCTAGAAGCTGAATCCAAACCTAGTGAGTGACTTGGGAGGAATCAATTCTGCCATCTGTGCTTCGGTTTTCCTTTCTGCCCTTGCACCTCTTATTCATTCATATTCATCTTTTTTGAACCTGACTTATTTCTGGCAAGGGATTTTCTGTTGCTGCAATATGAAATAATTGTTGGGAAACAGAGACCTTTGATTCTTCAAAGTGATCCTCAAATGAGCATGTCCAATGATCATGACAGCCCCTTTTCTAGGAAAGGGGGATCTAAGATGAGGGAAGCAGCTTTAAAGCCATAGTCTTGGCTAAATGTACCCATCTGTGTTTTTAAACAAAACACACATTTTTTATATATCAAGGTATTAGAAACAAACAAGAAAAGAAAATATAACCCTAATGACATTTCAGGCATATTTCTCCATTCAGATTTAACAGATTTTCTTGCTCTGCACTAATAGTATCAAAATGGAAAACAAATATTTATTTAAATACTAGGGTTTTTTTCTTAATAAAGAAAGAAATAAAAAACAAGGCACAAAGAAGGAGTGAGTAGTTACTCCATACTGAATCTCTTAATCACAGTTTCATATGAGTATCTTTTAACTGGGATTGGAATTACATCTAGGACATATCCCATATGTCATCAATTAAATTAAGGTGTTACACATGTGTTTATAAATCTTCCTCTGGAGAAGATGACTTCCAGAGGTCCCTTCTAAGCTACAGCATTCTGTGGTTGTGTGATTCTCCAAAATAGCCAATAAAATTTAAAAATTACCAGGAGAGTTCCATTTAAGTATTCAAGGGAATAGTGAATCCTACCTAGTCCTATATGGAACCTTACAATGCAGTTAACTTACCTTAACTCCATCCTGTGAAAACTAGTTCAAAGATCCAACATTTCACTTTAAAGAGCTATCTTTAACAACAACATCAACAATAAAAAAAAAAGAAAGATGGTATTAAGCTTTTTGCATTCCAGAATGAAACAGTATTGCTTTTAGCTAACAAAGTTTGAGTTTTTAAACACCTCTTCACGAAAATACTGTCGTAACAACCTGCCACTTTAACAGAAGTTGTTAAGTGGCAAATACAATGACTTTGAGATTTGTTACAGGAAAAATTCAAGCTTAGTTTTTCACAATGTTTTTATTTTCATCATCTCCCTAGTCATGGCAGTTCGTGCTCTGCTCCCTCACACATAAAACATGCCAAAGTAGAGAGTTAAAGATTCTTGAGTTATCAGTAACTCTGTCAAATTTTAAATTAACACTTATTAATGTTGATGTTGGTATGTTAACAAAGTTTTCAAGCAGTGCCAGTATTGAGAGAACCATTAATGATAAAAGGATCATTAATAGTAACCAGTCTGAGTCACTTGGAATAAGACCTGCAAGAAATATGCAAAACAAATACTCTTTTAGAGATCTGAAAATTGAATAATTTTCTTTTTCTGTATTGGTCTTTGTGGTCTTTGAGAATTTACTCCTACGGCTTTTTTTCTTTTTTCTTTTAGACAGACAGTACCCAGAATTGTAAAGGGCAATGGTCTGAAGTGCAGTTCACCATTATAGTTCTGTGCAATAAAAAAAAGAAGAGGAAAAAGAAAACCCACAAAAGCTATCTTAACTTTTAGATACACTTTTATAACACCAAATAAAAATATATGAAGCATTAAAACAGTATAGAATTCTAAAAGCTGAACTTCCAAGTCTATGTGATGGACCTCACAGTGATACATGCAGGTTTACAACAAGTTTACAACCCAGCAAGGGGTATAGACCTGGAAGTTTTTCATGCCTGTATTCCTTAAAGGAGAACTGAGATTTAGTTCAAAGCAGTCTTATGTAATTAGCCTGAACTCTTTATTTCATGTAATAAGCAACTGATGTCATGAACTTGTGAATGATATTCTTCCGCTATCATGTCTGAGAGAAGTGTCTCCTATAAATGAGTAAAAGCAAAGATATTCTACAATATGTAATATCTTTTTTTCCCCTCTTTATTAAAGTTTATTGCACCAAGTTACACTAAATTGTCCTACTGCAGCCTTTGATACCAGATCTGTGCTTACAAAGCCTGTTTTTCAGATTTCTTCTGTTTTAATGATATTGAGCACTAGGGCAGATAATTGTATTTTGGATTCAGGCAGTTTCAATTAATTCCTGAATATCTAAAAATATAATGATGTAAATAGTTATCTGGTGAAAACTCGGGACCTCTTTTTACAAGCTCTTCTCTGAGCTACGTGACCAGGTCTATTAGTCTGAAGCACATTCAAAGTTTCACAGTCAAATTGTCCTTTGGGAAACAAGGTCCACAGAAATAAAAGAGTGCATTTTTTAGTCCTTGTTAATCATTATTCAATGTGATTTGCCATGAGCTTCTGAGAGTCTCTTGCTTGAAGGCCATCTAAAATACTCATTTAGACCATTGGTCATTCAGACTAAACATGGAACTGCCCAAGTCTTTGAGTAGCTGATGCGTGCTCTTCAAAGGTATTACATGAAGTCCCAAAAGTGCCGCCGCGGCACTGATGTGGGGCTACTCAATATGTATCGGCTACAACTCTCACAGCAGTCAACATGGTTATACTGCTCATAGCTCTGCATTTAACTCTTCACATTTTCTGCAGATTGCATAACATAGGCAAGCATTATGCTGTTTAATTGTTTGAAGGGGAAAGAAAACTACCCTGACCAGCACTATTTGCTTTGGTAGTCTGTCTTTTGGTTGGTCCTCATCCATTTCATTAAACACATTACCCTGACCACCTGAATGTGTCTTTGCTATCCATAGCACCATTCTGCAGTGTTTAAATGTCTTGGATGCTTAACACTTTCCAGGATAGCACTCTTCACCAGAGTCTTGCTTCAATGAATAAAGAGAAGGTTGGTTAGAAGAGAGTATTCTCTGAATATTCTTCCTGGCAACAATGGTTAGTCTTTTTCCAATAGTAGCATAGAAAATTTCTAAAAGCAGCTTGAATTTTAAGGCAAAGACAATTGTAGTCTTAAATTCCTAGATATGAATATTAAGCTTTCTGATTGTACATACAAGAGGATCCATATATGAAACAGTATTCTCAATGTCACTTTTGTTCTAGAGAGATGGAAAATAAAATCTTGTATGTGATCACATTTAATTTTGTAAGAATTCCTGTTGACTATATATATGGAATTCTTACTTTTTACCTTTAACTTTTTCTTGAAATAAGTGTTTATACTAGTACGATTTGTACTATTATATGATATAAATATTGTCTTATAGAGAGGACAACTTTTTTGCTAATTTTTAAAAATCTAAACTCACGTCACAGAGAATGTGTTATTTAAAGCCTTTTTCTGTGTTCTAAGGAAAGATTTACTGTTTAATGAAGAGTTGCTTTTTAGTTCATAAGTGGTGTTTTAAAAGGTAAAATATATTACTGCAGAGTTTTTCTATTGTTTTGCCTTGTGTTTTGGAGCAATTGCTGAACATTTTCATTTCCCCTTTCCAAGTTAAAATAATTTGTGGCAGAAAATACAGCTGGCTGCTTGTACTGAAAAATGTTTCTAATTAGCTCTTAAAGTCATCTTCTCTGAAGGGTGTTAGGACTCTCTCACAGATCACTTGTTGCTTTATTTCTCCCATCCATCTTCTTCAGGCATCTTGACATTTTATAGTGCATTATTTTTACACACCTTAAATTCAGGCTCTTAACCTGATCCTAGAAAGAGTATTTTTCACTGAGGGAAAAAAAAAGACTTTCGGTTTTGATCAGACAATCCCTGGGCCACCTGCCTTAGTCGTACATGAACAACTGCTGTGCCATACTCCTATTCAAGTGTGTGTCTAAAGAAAATGCCACATAGGCTTCCATTTATTTAAACAACTGACAAATTTTTTATTGGTGCTTATTAATGAAAAGACAAGGTGACCTTATTATTTTTTTCTTTTAAAATTTTTTTGTTGTTTGGGGACTGAGGCTAGAAATAATTGGCACACTTCTTAACAGTCTCTAAAGACCAATTAACAACAGGGAGCCATGTAATCTGCCAGTCTGAGCTTCAATTAAATGTCTGCTCCAGGAGGAGCTAAACTAACACGTAGCTATTGAACAGCAGTTACACTATTGATATAGCTGAGTCCACCACAGAGGACAAAGACTCACGCTTCACGACAGATGGCCTAATGCTCTGGCAATTAATACTTTTTTATGACTTTTAAATCTTTCTGACCTTTTACTTGTCTGTCTGAATTACTAGGGAACAGTTTTATTAGTGGAACGGAAGTTAAGAAACATGTTTATGTGACATCTTTTCAGGAACTCCTTTCTCTTAAAATGTATAATATATTCTGTTGGCAAGACTTAGCACTCCGATTTTTAATCAGTCAGGACTACAATGTACTTATTCTGACTGTAGGGAAGGTGGAAATTTCTGGTGAGATTCTGTTATTTTATTTTAGCTGGGCTGCCAAAGTAATTAGAGATTAGAGAATAGTAATTAGTAAATGTTATTAAGAACTCAGTGATGAACATACATGTAACGGAATTTGATACTTTTATCCTAACTCATCATGTCCTAGAGCTGTATCTTGAAAATACAGTTTTTCAAAAAATAGAAACTTAAGAATGAAATCAACATGACATATATGACCATGTAAATGTTCCTTCAAATTTCAAATTACAATTTAGAAGTATCTGCAAATTTTGGTTAGCTTTTACAGTAAGATGGAATCTAAGAAAATACAATCAATTTGACATTATAATAAATCTTTCCAGTATGAGAAATGTGCCAGACTTTTACTTGTTTAGTAGTTTCTTCCCCTAGAATGTCATCCATATAAAGTTTAAATAATAACAATAGTAGTCAAAAAGGAAAATAATATGTTTATCTCAGGCATATTTTATTGAGTCAGTTTTCAAACGTGGCTAGAAAGAAATGGTAAGTGCTTGGTATTCATAAAATGAGCAATCTAAAATGAGCATCCTCAACCATGGAAAAAATTAGAAAAAACCACAAATTATTAGGTACCTAGCACATACTGAGAGTGTTTTTAAGGATTGCTTAATTACTACACCTCTAACTTTTTAAATAGAGTAAGAATTGGACTATTTGTGTATGCACAAAATGCAATATTTCAATATGTTTTTATATTACATTTTTTCACCATTTCTATGAAATATACATCATCTGAACAATGAAATCACTTGAAAGAAAACAAAGAACACTCACAGTTATGCATTGAGTTTATTTGCAGACTACAGAAATATTACTAGCTTGTTTAAACTTATATTTGTGTTCTAAGGCAAAGTATTTTCATTTAAATGCATTTATTTGTTTGTGGTTTTCCCTAATATCTAAGTATTAAGATGATCTGTAATGAATTTCCTGTATTAATACATAAAAAGTTTTTGGTATTATTTTGACTACAGATAACTTAATCCATCTGTACTAGTGCTACCAATAAAGTAACACTCAGAAACAACAATAATAAACCTTTTGTTCCATAAAATATTAATTGGTTTTAAAAAATTCTCATATGTTGCTCCCCCCCTCCAATAAACACATACATTCTTAGAAATTAAGATTTTATTTTCCTGCAGATGTGTTGAAAATCTTAAAAGATGGAAGTGTTAAACTTCTGTCATCCATATTAACCTCTTGGGGATGTCATATATACTTGCTTCTGACATCAGCAGATAATTAGACAACTCAGTGAAGCTCCTAGTTAAAGCAGACATAAACTTTGGGAATGAGTCAGCTGAACAAGCTCACATGTGCTCTGAAATTCACTGATTCTCACTGGTTGTAATTTATTGGCCAATTAAAGTTTCCATACCTAAATCGTATGCAAAGTTTTTAATGCCTAAATTTTTGTGTCCAAAAGTGTATCTGCTTTCCATCTGTAATGGTATTTAGAAGATTCATTTTGATACTTACTAGATATACTTCTCTTCCAGTGTTTTTACTGCATGTGCAAACTTTTCATTGTGCAGACAAGAATCCAGTAAGATTTTGTCTGAGAAAACTAAAACTTAAAAGAACAGGACTGAAAATTCTACTCTCCATCTTTCTAAGATGGACAAAGTGAACTCAGAATCTAATTTTTGGTTTTTTAAAGTAGTGTCAGACCATTCAGTGTCAAGGAGTTTATACTTCCCATTGTCTGTGCTAAACATGGACATTGGTAATTACTTGTAGGTGATCTAAATAAATAAATAAAGCCACCACCAAACCTCTAAAGATTGACTAAAGAGACTCTATTATTCTATTTGTGTTTTGTTGGGTCCCTCAGTTCCCAAGCAGGCCTTTTCTAAACTAACTCACCATTCACAAGGAAAAGAGGAATACCAGACGAAAGATATCAGGACCCTTTTTTGATATAGGAACAGGTAAACTGTGGGGGAATATTTGGCTATCTAGAGATAAATGGAAGGTTTACCAAGCAAACAGCACCTTAGAATTACTCCTGCAGTTATGAAAATGGGATTTATTTGAAAGTGAAGGAGGTTGGTTCATGGGCTTCAGAAACTTCAGGCACACCGTAAAACATGTAATTATTCCCATCTTATAAAAGGTATGTTTGTTTTCAGTACACAACTTTACCAGTTAACCTAGTATTTTTAATATCTCATGTGAACAAACTTTTCTCTTATTTGGAAAAGTTTACTTTGCTCTTATGTCTGTGCAAATGTATTGTGCTTGAATTTCCTTTTTTTTTTTTCTCTTCAGTACTCTAAGATAAGGAACCTGTAAATGGATAGAAACTTTTAAGTTCTGTCTTTGAAACTGTGTTTTTCTATAGTTTCCATTAGTCTGTAGTGATAACTTTGTTCACGTTTAAGTCTGTTATCTCCTTTTTACAAAGTAACTTCTAACCCTGGCTTTTATCTTTCACAGACTTTTGGTTTGGGAGATTTATGGGCATGTGAGAAACCACGTGAGAAATTTGCATTTTACTTTCCACCTAGGTATTTGCTGTTTATAGCAAGTGATTATTGAATGGAAGAAATGAAAATCAGTTTTTATTAATAGCTTGGTTATCATTTTATTGCTCACAAAGCATCCCAAGCTGGCAGTACTCTAGAATGCTATCAGTTGCTTAGCTGGGTGTAAGTACAGGATCATTAAATCTATGCTTTTGATAGTCCTACTTAGTGAAACTCCAGCTCCACTTAGGTGTATGATATCTTTGGGACCAAGAGTTTATAACCATTCTTAAAGCTAGTTCAAAGTGTGTGAAGATCTACCTCTATAATGCATGGTTAGTACGGTTTGATAGGATTTTAACTTCTTTCTGCCTTCCTCTTTATGTCTTCCCTTCTCATTTCTTGCAGCCTTCTTCAGTAAATCCCCTTTTCCTTTACCTTCCCTTCGACCCCTAAAACAAACCCCATCCCACACTGAACTGTTCACCATTTCCTGCTACCTGAATAAAATAAAATTAATCTGTTAACCAGTGTTATTCCAATCTACAAAAATGGTGTGAGGGAAGGCCCAGGGAACTGCAGATCTGTTAGCATAACTACAGCTCCTTGAAAAATTATGGAGAAGATCATGCTGGATACTAGTGGAAGTTATTTAAAGAATAATACAGTTATCAGCACAGTCAACATGGGTTCACATGTTGGGAAAGTCTTGTTTCAGTAATCTGATATCTTTTTAGGATAAGGTCACTCCCCTAGTGGATGAATGGAGAGTGCTGGATGTAGTTTTCCTGGATTTTAGTAAGGCTTGTGACACTGAACCTCACAGCATCCTTCTGAACAAGATTGTCCAGCTGTGGGATGTGTGAATTCATAGTGTACTGGGTGAAGAACTGGCTGAACGGCAGAGCTCAGAGGGCTGTGGTAAATGGAGCTACCTCTGTCTGGTGACCAGTTGCCAGCAATGTTTCTCAGGGTTCAGTTCCAGGACCAGTCCTGTTCAATCTGTTTATCAATGATGTGGGTGCAGGAGTTGAAGGCATCATCAACAAATTTGCTGATGATTCCAAACTGGGAAGTGCTGTTGACTGTCTTGAGGGACAGGAGGCCTTGCAGAGGGATCTAGATGGATTGATGCTTTGGAGTATGATTAACTGCATGAAAATTGACAAGTTCAAATTCCATTGTCTTCATTTGTATTGAGACAAAATTAAGAGAAGACACACTGCAATGAGTAGTCTTGTTTAAAGGGTTTCGGTAATTCCCCCTTCACCAACAGAAAAATGAATGCTAAGGAAAGTGAAAAAAAACCACAATGGTTTATTAATGCTCACAAAACTCACCCCCTGCCCCACGCAGACACAGGAATAAAGCCCCAAAAATGCCTAGAGAATGGGGTAAAAATTAAGGAAATACCCCTTTCTGACACATCGTAAGAGATGGCGCAGGCTTTCATGCTGAGGAAAGTGGAGTTTCCATGGAGGAGTTCCAGCAGTAGGCAAAAACCTGGTGGCTGTCTGGTGACTCCACAGCACTCATGGTAGGTGAAGCACCTGGGCTGGAGCCTCTTGGTATGCTTTCTCTCCCTGACTCAGCTCCCCAAGACTTGGGGCTGGAATGGAACGACTCTGCTCCTTCTGGTCCCTCTTCTCTGGTCTTGGACTAGCAGCTGTTCAGTTCACCTCAAGACAGCTGAAAGATTACTGCTGCAGCTTCTCCCAGCCAGGGGAAGAAAGAGCCTTTTACCTGGGCCAAGAAAACCAAGCTAGCCAAACAAAACTGAACTACCCTGCGCCAGGGAACACCTGGGCCTTGAGGCTTTGAAAAATGCCTGCCATACAGCCCAAAGCTCCCCCATCCCTGGCCTCATACACACCCAGTTGCAGCCTTAAAGATACAGCAGCCATTTTTTGGGCATAAAGCAGAGGATCATGGAATAGACTAGCATCATAAATCACCCCAAGACAGCCATATTTTGCACCTTGGATGAAGTAATGATGGGGAAGAGTATAAATGAGGAGAGGCTGGAGAGTAGCCCTGCAGGGAGGGATCTGGGACTAGTGGTTGGCAGCAGCTCAATGTGAGTCAGCAATGTGTGCCCTGGCAGTCCAGAAGGCAAACCACATCCTGGGCTGCATCAAACACAGCATCACCAGCTGGTTAAAAGAGTGGTATTCAGCATTGGTGTGGCCTCACCCTGAGTCCTGTGTGCAGTTCTGTGTGCACCATTAAAGAAGAATGTGAAGGTCCTTCAGTGTGTCCAGAGGAGGGCAACAAAGTTGGTGAAAGGGCTGGAAGGAACGTCCTGTGAGGAGCAGCTGAAGACTTTGGTCTTGTCTAATTTGGAGAGAAGAAGGTTGAGGGGAGACTTCATTGCCTCTACACCTCCTGAGGAGGTGAAATGGAAAGGAAGGTCCTGATGTCTTCTCCCTGCTGTTAACTGACAGGATGGAATGGGAATGTTTCATAAACGCACCATGTCAGGAAAATCCACAAACGCCAGAGGTTTATGTCTAAAAAGGACACAGAGGAGTCCTGTAACTTTATTCGAATAAAGGGAGAGAGGACACTTGGGCACAAACCCACAGGGTTTTCTCTCTCGAGATTTCTAAGGGCACAACCTCCTTTTATCCTCAACTCTGGGCTGCATGTTGCACTCTGCCTTTCCCCGTTGACTGAGGCACTAGGAAGGTACAGCCTTCCTGAACTGCCTACCACACATCCCCCCTTGAACCTGTCATTTACCTCAAAGTTCAGAAGCTCAGGCTTGTGCAGACCCTTGTCTGTTTCAGGAGCCAAACTGTCTGGGCTCTGCAACAAACCTGCTGCCCAAAGTTAGTAGAGACATTAAGACCCATTTCAAAGACATTAACACCCATACCTTCACCCATCAAATTGTTTGTAAAGACGTTAGCTTTCCTCTCAACCAGAAGAGGTTTAAAGTAGACATTAGAAAGCATTTCTTTACCAAGAGGGTGGTTAAAGACTGGAACAGGCTTCCTGGAGAGGTGTTAGATGCCTCATGACTGTCATTGTTTAAGAAATATTTGGACTTGACAACTTGGTCAGCTGTGACATGATCAGGCAGTTGGGCTAGATGATTATTCTAGGTTTATTCCAACTGACATAGTCTATCCTAGTCTGTTCTACTCTCTAATAGCCTATGTGCTTGTAGGGAGATTCATTTGAAAAAAAAAAATTGCAGGTATTTAATTATGCATAAAAAAACCTTTTCCCTTAAAACACAAGGTATTGAGCAGATATGTACTTTTAAATAACAGTGAACAAATATCAACTTCACAGGAATTTGAATATTCCAGTTTTGAATTTGTTCCTACTCCAGTATTGTTTTTGAAACTGCACTTGTTTTGAGGTTTGAAAATATTAAGACCATGATAAGCTCAAGTATTCAAAGGCTACATCTGTTCAAAGCTTACAGATGGTCTTTTGTATTATCTCCAGTCACTGTATAATTATATGTGACACTGTGCTTCTCAGGGAGGTGTTGCAATGTACAGATATATTACAATTGAAACGCTCCAAAGGGCTTTCCTTAATACTTATTATTATCTATTCCTCAGTGCATTCACCATAACCTCAAGACCAAAGATTAAGTTCTTATGCATTGATTTGTTCTTGTTGCAGAATCCCTGCAGTTGAAAATGACTGTCTTGTTAGGTTAAAAAAACTGAAAAGCTTTCCTTCTCTTTCTGCATAATTTAATAGAGAAAAACCCCCACATTTTTAAGTTTTTCAAACCATGTTACATAAAATTATGGGTTTGATATTTGCATAAAATGTATAAAATAAATATTAAAATTTATTTTCTAGTAACATCAGCATAAACCTTTTTGGTTCATTTAGACTTTCAAATTTCTCTCCTCAGTGACAATACTTCCTTTCTTCCTTCTCAAGTAGGTTAGCAGTCTTAGAAATGTTTCTTCTATTTGACTCCCAGAATCTCCCTGGTTTACCTCACAGAATAAAAATGAAAGGGTTAAATATCCCAATGTGAATCTGAAGTTGACTGAAGAACTGTGTGGAATTTCTTATGGATGAGACTTGTACACCTGAGTATTGAAACAAAAAGCAAGAGAACTATCCTGAATTATTTATTCTCCTGGATTCTAACAGCTCTTTTTTTTTTTTTTAAAAAAAAAAAAAGGCACTTTTCTTTTGAATAAATAAATAATTCCCAAATGTATACCTGCTACAGTTGAATCTTATTAATCCTAATATGAAGGACAGGGAGACATTTAAGCAACCAAAACAGCATGCAATATATGAGGGAGAAGCGGCAATATTGTAGATAATTTTTGTAGGGAAAAAAAGGAAAGCTGAAATACATTGTTGAAAGTGTATTATATATTTTATACTTTCAAATATCTATGCATAACTTGTATATTGTTAGATTTTCTGTTTCTTAATAGATGTTTGTACTGCAAAGAGTATGGAAGCACTGTTGTATCAATGCAATTCCACAGTAACTAGGAAGTGTTTTGTTTGTATTGTCAATTAGAAGATCAGGTAATGACAAGATAATTAGATAACTGCTTCTGCTGCCTACAACAGGGCCTTGCAAACAAGTGTACAATCTGCTGGTGGTCTACTCTTTTCATTCTCAGTACCTCTTGACACTTTAATAAGAGTTTTCTGCATCAGGATGAGAGCTGAGTAGATTTTATGTTCATTATTTATAAAGCTTGCTGCAACTTCATCTGTACAGAATTTTGCCCACTTGAAAGTATAGGATAAGCACATATTGGCCAAATCATGATGTTCTTGCTGTTTTCTGCTGAGTTTTCATTTAGTACTTAGTAAGCACTCCTTGTGTGAATTCTGAGTTCCTAGTCATATTTTAGAGCAGTTCAGCTCCATTGGAGCTATGCATAGGATTCACTGCAGTAGAATAGGAATCATAAACTCACTAATTAAAACTGCCGTTTTTCAGGAAAAAAAGCCATTTAATTATATTTTTAAGTGTAAATTTTTTTTCAATATTCAGTATTCAGAAAAATCATTACCACAGCTTTTCTTAATTCTAGTGACTTTGGTGATGTTCTGGGTATTCAAAACCAAAATAACGATTGAACCTTCCAGTTCATCCTATGCCATGGAAATACTTTTACCTTAATAAATGTTTTCTTTTAATTTTCTCATTCAAACCATTGCAATTCAATGAAAGAAAAAAAGAAAAAGAAAAAAGACGAGATTGGCTGAGGTTTTTAATTTGATATTTAACTTCATTTACCTTTCAGAATACAAATCACCCTAAGTGTGTATTTATGTCAAGCAACTGAAGGTATTAAAAGAAACCCCTCCATGCATACCTATTAAGTGTATTTTTTCTTTAATATAGCTATGAAATGTGCAGTTAAGAGGAGCAATGCACACTTAGGCAAAAATGACTTGTACAGGATAACCTTCATACTGGTAAAGAGCCCCAGCATTTTGACTCAAAATGCACAGCTTTTTGAGGCATAATACTTTTTCCTATTAATTTCTGTTCAACACGTGTTTCTCTAGAGTTGCATAAAGTTTTGTAAGACTTAAAAGTGGTATTGACTTTTGGAATTGGGCTGCGTGAATGTTGCTGTTGTTTTTCTTTACTTAAAATAAGCAAACTTTCATGACAAGAAGCAGTGTTAATAACTGATTAATTACTAATAGTTGCAGAGAGAAAGTATACTATTTTAAGATGTTCTACAGGCCGTTGTAAAATATGTTCTAAGAAAATAAACCAAACAAACAGGAGGGTAAAACAAACAAATAGAGAACTGATTTTTGAAAACTATTTCTGACATTTATTGAATATGGAAACTCAATTATCAGTAAAAGTCAAAGCAGCAAGTAAAAGGCTTTTACATTTCATCCCACTTCCCTTGACAAGACAGTATTTTCAATGGAAAATGTTAAAATCAAATATTATTTTTAGGAGCACTGATGGCATGTGGCCATAACTTTTCTATGTGGCATGCTTTTCTACCAGTTGAGCTAGAAACTTAAACTTTTTCTTTGTAGACAGACCTCATGACCACAATTTATTGAATTGCCACCTTTTAAATTACTCATAGTGTGTCGTAATGAGCTAAAATATAAATAAAAAGTCTTGATAAACCCAAATGCCATTGCCTGGTTCCATATAGATACATCTCATCAATTATTTAAGAATGTAGTTTGCTTTTAAAATCCCAGTTTCCAGAGAAATGTTCACAATTGTGCTGATTTTCCACTCCAAGAGCCATTTGTCTTCTCATACTGTAGTTGAGATCAGCCAGAGGATGTCATCCCCAGACCATCTTCAAGTTCTGTGGGATAACCTTATTTTCCCTTCAGTAGTCCTGTAAGCAAGCAAAAAATTGGGGAAAGATAGAGTCTTAAAACTGACCATATGACAGCCAGTTAAGCTTGAATCTTTTAAGCAGTGTGATTAATTAGGCAGATATCCAATACTCATATCACATATTAGAATAAACAAAATTAGACTACTCTGTATCTTACCTGAAAAAATATTTACCAATTTCACAATCATGTGGAAATAGACTGCTTTCTGCAGACATACCTAAATGAGGGAAGATATGCAAGAAACATAATAATACAATAAACATAAAAATACCAGCAATGCATTGCAGAAATACCTTTCCAGAAATATCTCATGCCTTTATAGATTATGTGGGTATGAAATTGCATATCACGCTAGGGTGGAATTGTTTACATTAGTCAAAAAAGAGGAATAGGAAGCTAAAGTATATTCAAACATGAGCAAAAACATGACGAAAGCCATCCTGGGAGAGACACAGTTAATATAACAAAGGAAAACAAACCAGCATGCTCACTGTCAGCTGGAAGGCAGTAACACCTGAAAGAACAAGGCTTACTGTCATCACAGGGAACAGCTACATTTCCATGAGCACATCAGGAAAAAATAAAGGAAAGACTAATGCAATGTTGGGCTTTTTACATAACAGAACATGAATAATGACACTAACAGACACTTATAAATGTAGTCTAAGTGTGACCACATCCTGCTATGTTACTTGGATCTATTAGAGTTATTTATGCAGTTATTATAACATTGCTCAATGAAATAATAGGGAAAGAAACAAAGATAAAAGATAGGCATTTCATTGTAAACATAATTGTTTTTCTGTTTAAATGAGATTTCCCCCCCTCCCCCCTTGAAGTAGTAAAATATGCATCCCTTTAAATGCTAAAACCCTTAAAATATCTGGACAGATCAGTCTTTCTCATCCTGAGAAGAGGGACTATTTAGTGGATGTTTTCCATTTCACATTTGGATGTTTCTAGAAAGAGGACATAGTTACTTTGTCCTACATACTTGAAGTATGTCTTCATTCTGTATGTCCATGTCTATGGAATGTCTAGGTTTCCAACATCCTAAAGAAGTAATTTTCCTGTATTACTGAGTCACCAAAGCTACTATAGGAATCACCTGCCTGGCCAAGCAGCATAGCCATAGGCACAGTGACATATGACTGCAGGTAGGAATTATCTGGTTATTCTGTGACTGATGTTGCACACTAAAAAGAATTCATAAAACCTGAAATGCTAAGAAACTTTTCCATTTCTGGCAGCATTTGCTTTTGTCTTTGTATCAACATTTTTGTAAAAGTATTTGTCTAAATTGTGCTATTACAATGTCCTTTCAAGGATGAATATTGAATCTTTAACATTGCTACTTTGCTTCAAGCAATTTTTACGTGCCTCCTCCAACTCATATTCAGACTAAAGACGTGTGTCATGAAAGCTGTTTTAAATCACCTCTCCATAACTTGCCATATCCCAAAGGCAGCTCTGAACTTCAATCTCTGGTCCTAACCAGTTTAAACAAAAGAGAAATATTGCCAATTCTATATATGTGTACGACTACACTTGGACAAGGCATTGTTTGAAGAATAAAATCCAGAGAGGACAAATATTCAGTCACTATATAGGAATGAAAACAGTCTTAGAACAGCAAAATGTAAACAAGTTTAGATATCATTACTGCTAGTGGTCCTGCTGTAATACTGTTTTTTGGTTAACTTTTAAACTTTTCCATGAGAAAAGAGCCTTCTACCTGTAATGAAGGCATAATACAGTTACAAGTAATGCCCTACAGGTCACACTTTAAGACTCGTTGATTGCCTCAAGCAGTAGACAATGAGTATAGAAGAAAGTTGTTCTTATTTGGATACTTTCAGAGTGCTTTTCTGCCTTTGACATAATTTGAAATAATTTTTATCAGTTTCTTTTGACTAGGAGTGATCAGTCATTAATAAATTGTTCTTAGAAAGAATAATTCCTCAGAAATATAAAAAAAATCTTTTACATTATAGCTATATCATGTGGCATGGGGATTACTATCTGTGATCCTGAACTAACTTCCATGAATATAGGAAGCATAATTTTAGTAGATTAGAGAATGACTATATCTTGTTTTGGTATGTTAGGGATATCTGCTTCCATAGAATTGTTTAATGAATTGACACAACTTTTCAGCAGTGAATTCTTTGATCAGATCCTATGCAAATTATCACCACTGCCACCATTTAAATTATATCATGGATATATGTAAAGATATTTAAAAATTTAAGATGCAATTTAGATGTGCAAAATTATAATTTTAAATACAAGAAAATGCAAAGAATTTTTCCCGGGTTTGATTCTAATCAGCAGTACCACACATAGTCAAAGCAGGAAAGAGACTGCAGGGAAAGCATATGGTCTCTTAGCTGTGGAAAGTGATAAAGCCAGTAATAATTTAATAAAAAAACTTAAAAATCTGTGTACTGCATTGCACAACCGTTCCTCATGTACACAGAGTTTTAGGAGCAGAATAACACATAGTTACCTGTTTAAACTATAGGAGACAGAAGCCTCAAGCTTATATAAAATAATCCAAGTTTGTCATGTGTATATCATGCTCCCTCCCTCTTTTTAGACCTCCTGAAAATTTCTGAATGGTAAGCATGAGATATTGCATTATTACCTACTGATCATCACAGTGTAATGGTAGTTATCCTCCTCTGAATCACACAGTTCCTGTAGTATTGATAATCTTTTTAACTCAGGATGGCACTACTCGCTACTGAAAAAAAAAATCAGAAAGCCTCTTTGAGCCTTCAACCTCATTAGGTCTTTGTGTTCTTTACATTTCAGTTTGTATTTCTCTTTAGGCTTTTGGGATATCAAGAAACCATTTTTCAAGAAACTGTCAAGCCAGAGGACATCTTCATTATAAAGAAATAGTATGAGTTTCTGAGGAAAGGGCAGATGGTCATCTATGAAAAGAGATATCTCATTATCTATCTAGCAAAATACATCTTTGTCAGCCTCCTCCTGTTCCAGAGCTTCCCTGCAGTAGGATTCAGCTGATTTGTCAGCAAAAGTCAGACTAGAGCCACAGTCCAAGACAACCTGCATCACTGCAAGGGTTGGGGTGGATGAGGGCAAGTCAGCCTGGGACCATCATCTCTCCAGGCTTTGAATGAAAGCCAAATTCCAAACTATTTGAGAGCACCTATAAGAAAAGCTGGTGTTTTTTCAACAATATTGGCTTATATAGGATTTTGAAAGTGACTACAACAGAAAATATGCCCAATATCTTAAGTTAATCAATATCTAAATAAAAATTAACTCTCCAGACTCAGAGTTCTCCAGCCTCAGGAAGAGAAAAAAAAAAACCAAACCAGTCTAAATTGTCATTTATCATATATGTTTACCTTTTACAGTAGGATGTGGTCTTGATCTTCAGGTCCTAGAATAATGAAAGGTATAAGAAGTCAAGTGTAGTAAGTCAAGTATCATAATTGAACAGAAGGTTCTTAACAGGAATATCTTCTTTACTGTGTGGGTTCCTGGGCACTGGGGCAGATTGCCCAGAGAAGTTATGGAGTCTCCCTCACTGGAGATATTCAAGAACCATCTGGACACAATCCTGTGCCATGTGCTCCAGGATGACCCTGCTTGAGCAGGGAGGTTGGACCACATGACCCACTGGGGTCCCATTCAATCTGATCCATTCCGTGATTCTGTGAAAGTTTTCACTAGTCATATGTACAGTAAAGGTGAAGTTGTATGAACATTTCAGAACATTGTTATCTGTGCCTTCTGCCAAACACAGAGTTTTAAAAAACCCAGGGATTTTCTCAAGAAAAAAAACTTCAATTATTTGTAAAAACTAATCCCAAATTATAAAATTACTTTAAAACTACCACATGGAAAACCTAAAACATTAATTCTAAAAGGAAAAGAGTACATCCTTGTGTTTTTTTTCCTTTGTTTTTTTTATTATTGTTGTTGTTTGTTTGTTGGGAGGGTTGGGTATTTTGGTTGGTTGGTTGGTTTTTTAGAACTTAGAAATTTAGATATTTAGAAAGGCAAAACAAGTAAATTTTCCAGCAAAGTCAATTGGTATTAACATATATTTGTAAAGGTTTTCTGCAGGTAAGAATCTCCAATCTTTATTTTTGGTGCTATCTCTAGAGAAACAAACTGGTATTTCATCTTTACAACTAATAAGCAATAACAAAATAATATATTTTCCTGGCTTTCTATTCCTTTGTTGCTTAATTTTCATTTTCTTATCATACTAAATTGAGGTAGAGATTAAGGCAATGCTGAGTCTATGCAAAAGAAAACCCAGCTTGCTGAAGTTAATGGTTCTGAGTTGTTTGCAGTTTACATTAGACTGATTCTCTTTATCTCAGGTAAGTATATTTATAAATATACCTTAGCCTGGCTCTATTTGTCTTGATGGTAACTGAGAAAACTAAAAAGTGATTTTTTTTTTTTTTTTGCTGAATGTTTAGTTACCTAGAATGATTGTATCATTATCAGTTCATCACTCAGTTTGGGTAAAATTAGTATGTAGAACTGGGGAAAACATTTTGCTCATTGATATATGTGGCATTAAACAAATGGAATTATTGAATCTATGCCAGAAGCAGAAGTGTGGGCTTACAAAGCCCAGCAGCAGTGATTGCACATAGAATTTTATCCACATACATCCAACAATAAACAATCCTTGTTCTTTGGACAGTTAAATTAGAAGAAGTTATTATAACGCCTCCGATGAACATAAGGGATATAATCCACATGGATTCATCATAACCAGTTCCTGTTTTGCATGGCTGTCACATTTCTGCACTTCAAATAGACTTGAGTTCTGGATACTTTTTTCTACTTTTATTGTACAAAGAGACTGACTGAGATGGTTTTTGGCATAATTTTATGAGTTAGTGTTCGTTTGGTTGGTTTGGTTTCTTTCGTTTTGCTTTGCTTTTTCTGGCTTATACCAAAACATTTTAACATCTAAAATTTAATGTGTTTATTTATTTCCACCTGTAGAGTTTTAAATAAGCTGCATGGATTAATTTAAACTAGGACAGGATGAATATAATCGAAATTTCCTCTTGGGAGAATTAGTTTTGAACATCCACATACATTCCAAATATGAAATTTTATTTTAAAAATCAGATAATTAATTTTGGTCTAAAGAATTATGCAAAATAAAAGCTAGATTTCTCAACTTATTATCAAGCAAAATATTAAGACCTGTACAGTTTTGTGCTCAGAGGAGATAAAAAGTATGTCTACTTACAATTTTTAAATCCTTGTGAATATTTGTCAATAATTCATTTATTCATATTCCTGATGTTGTCCATTTAAACATACGTGGCATATTTTTTCAGCCCATAGAATCAGTCACAAAATTCCGGGTCAGATCATTCAGGAAAAAAACGCGTATTGAAGATCTAGGAATTCTGAGCTAAAAGTTGAATAAAGATATTTTATGTGCTTCCGCAGAAAGTAGAATTACCTACACAAATAAATGTATATTTGTATTCAAGTTCTGTAGATTTTATGGAAAGTATAAATTCTATGGTGTATATAATCCAGGAAACACAGCAGATTCCCAAACTAACAGTGCTTTGCATTCTTCATAGCAAGGAATAGTTCAGAGTTTTCTCTAAGATATTAGATGTACTTTAGTCTCTTGTTTGATTGCCAGAATGTATTCTGTTAGCAAGGGCTTTTATTTGGCAATAGAAATTACACTCTTCCCTCATGATATGTTTTTATATGTCATTATTTATCTCTTTATCTTCTGAAGAAAGATTTGACCCAAAGATATTTGCCAGTGTCTAACAACAGATATAATTAAAGTATGAAAGAATTTGTTGACATTTAAATATTTTGCATACTTATCACATCCCCAGCTGTTACAACAATTTTGTCAAAGAGGAAATTTGATAGAGAAACATCATTGTGTGACATGATTATATTGTTTCAGCTACAGCTTTTACAATATGATAACTTTTTTAAAAAAAAGCTGAAAATCGGAAAGGCTTTTAATTTTTCTTATCTCCTTATAAGACCCAGTTGTTGAATGCACTTAATGCATTTTAAGATTGAACACTTTAGAGTTAGACTGGATATCCAAACTCTCCCTTTTAAATTTCCTCTATAAGAGAGTGTTTTAGCTTTCAATATTTCTTAGAAAGCCTAAGTAAAAACTTAGAGATAATTGATGAAAACTACCCATTTTGCAGAGGCTATATATTCTGAAACAATTCAGAAGTCCTTTCAAAATCAGCTTTCTCTAGGAAGTAATGATTAAAACACAGTATTTCTTTTACTTCCAGCATTATGTCCCAATCATTTTAGCTGGCGGAAAGAGAAATGAACTTTGTGTGGCATGTAATTACAGGAAACTAACAGAGCTGTTTCTGAACAGGGAACATATTTACCTGCTGAAAGATAACAAAATTACAAGAAGACAATGCAGAAATGAGTGATGATGATAATAATCTCATCTCTGATCTTTGTGTAAGCCCAGTAACAAATTAACAGTGAATGACAGAATGCAGTGAGTCCAAAGTAAGTACCCTACATCCATTATCAGAAAAAAACCTAGTTCTTATCCACTAAACTGTCTTTCTGACTTACTAACCTTATCCAAACATCCTTTGGAAAGACCTAGATTTTTTTCTCTATTTACAATGCCTTTCCTATTATGTAATAATAATAATTTAAAAAAAAAAAAAAAAAGGGGAGAAGGCAAAAGCTTTCCAATATTTTCCACAATATAACAGTAAGGGAAAATGCAATGGCAGTTTTAGGCAGGCTTAAAGCAAATAAAACAGGTTGCATTTTATAGGTGCAAGATTAAAAGTAGCTCTGATTGCCCTGGAATGTTATCAAGGCTAAAAGTATGTTTAGAATAACCATACAGCAGTGACCAATAACAAATGCCACCCAGACACAATGTCATTTTCAGTCATATATTTAAATATTTAATTATGTCTCTCAAGGAATTAGCATTTTCTGTGCTTTTTCTTCTGCTTCTTCCTGCAGTGTCTGCTGCTCATTCTTCTCAGGATTTCAGGCTACACAGACCTTTCATATGGGCAATTACAGGCATTTTTATGTTCACATTATCCCAGTTTTGCTTTCTGCCCGGTTTCATTTAGCTCTTTTCCACCACTTATGAACTCCATTGGAGCCTGAACATCTGTAACTTCCTTTCCCGTGGCTAGATTCAGCATCTTCCTTCTCAATGAGTCCCATTTCTTTCTTTCTTTCCTCTTAGCCTTTTCTCCTAGCATGTGGAGAGGGCATTTGCATCCTTGCCTCTTTTCAGCTTTTTAGCATGGTATTAGATGTCCTGAAAATGCTTTTGGTTGAGCTTTTTCTCATCTCCTTCATGTTGGGGTTAAGCTGTGGAAATTTGTGTAGCTGTGTGGCATGTGGGAATTGTAACAAGGGTCTGTGTAGCAGTGTGGCCTGTGGGAATTATAACAAGGGTATCCAACGATGCCAGCTTAGTGAAATTGAATCCAAGGAATTGCTAAAACATTGCAGTATTTTTAGGTTTGATTAGGCCCAGCAGTCCTTTGGTATCACAGGCACTGCCTTGGGACAGCACAGGCAAAGTCATTTCATGTTGTTTGTTGATCAGCAGCCGTGCAGTGGGACAGGGGCAGGGACAAGGGACAGCCACTGGCAGAGCAGAAATCCAGTCATAGAGGTGAGGCTCACAGAAGCTGCAAGTGCAATTCTCACACAACATAAAATATAAGAAAAGGCTCTGGGGCTTTGTATGATTAGCAAAACCTGAGACTAAATACCAAACAAATTTCATGTGAAGTACAAGATTATTTTTTTCTAATTTAACAGTTTGTTCTTGTCCTCTAAGTTACCTTCTAAGCTATCTTAGCTCTCGTATAATAGGAAATATATACACATGGAGAAATTAATCTGCAGCCTTTACAGAGAAGAACAGTATTGTTTTCGTGTTTCTCTTTATGAACCTTGAAGAAATTCTGGAGGCCAGGAAGTTTCATGTTTTGCTTTTTCAGCAAGCAGTAATTAAAGCAGTAGAATACAATAAGTTTTTTTACATAAGTCATTTCTGAGGGGCTTAGCAAGCATTTGAGTGCCTAGGGGTTAGGAATTTTGTTTCCTACTAAATTTCTGTCTTTCTCTTTTTCACTTCCTAAACCTAACATTTCTTTCACTATTTTAAGTTGTCAATTTTTCTAACTTTTCAAAGCTTCGACAATAAACAAATCCCCTATTGATGGAATTTCAGAAAATGCATATTGTGTCCAGGCTTCAGAAACTCCAAAGAAGACTCAATTAGATGAATTTTAGCTCAAGGTGGAGATACAAGAAAGGGTTAAGACAGGAGACAAAATGTAGAGCTATAGGGCGGTGGGGAAAGAAAATGACAGTCTACAGTGGGAAAAGATACAAAACTTTTATAATTGTCAGAGACTTCTGGGAAAGGTTTTCACTGTTGGTAGCTGATGAAAGAGGGTCATGGACAGTATTCCTTTCCCTCCAAAAATCAAGATTCTTGCTAAGGCCTATGAGGGAAGTGAACATAATGCACAGCACGGCTGTCCCACATCGTCTCTCCCACTATCTCCTTTTACAAATTAGCTTAGTACCCCTTATGTTTTGATTATTATGATTTATTTTTCTGATCCGTGTCTCCCCTTATGCTTTCCTCTCTTATTTTGCTTTATCTCAACTGGCTTTGGATCCTTTTATCTTTTCTACTAGCATTCTCCTGAATATCCTTTTAATACATTTTATATTACAGTTTAATTTAACCATGTAATCAGTTCATAGGAAAAAAACTTTTGTTCTGGAGGATTTTCTTCGTGTGATTTTTTTTGTTTGGTTTTTTTGATTTGTTTTTTTTTTGGAGGGGAGGTTGTTGGTTTTTTTTTTTCCTTTCCCAGAAGTTTAAATTGAATATGATTATGATGCAGGTCTTCTAAACAACCAAATTTGTTCTGAGCCAAATAAAGTACTTTCCAAAATCAGCCAGCAGATCATTTCTCAGCCTGTCATTACTTTCACATCTGCTGCTGCTACTAGAATCTTCTGCATTGAAAATGCATGCTTGAAATGAGCGCTACGCACAAACGGCAGGGCATAAAGAAATATAATGAATGTAAACGAGCAACAAAACTCACTTTCAAACGCCTTTTTTGGTCTCAATCTTGCAAGCTGCTTGGAGGTTTCAGAGAATACAAAGGGCAATCTATACCTCTGAGGAAGTGGTCAGCATCTTACCAGACCAAGATCTGTAAAACTGTGACCTTCGCTTCAAAAGTAGCTGTAAGAAAAAAATGTTCCTCTTGCCAAGATAGAGGTCTGACAGAAGAGAGGAAAAGCATGCAGGCTTCTTGTGATTTGAAAATACAGCTCTATTCTACTAAAATTCAGTAATTCATTGGAAAGGTCAGCCACCTACTGTTGACATTTCAAATGTCATTTTTAATTTCTAAAATAGTAAAAAATAGATTTTTGACTCTCAAACTGATTTACGAACCAAATGTAAATCAGTGAACAAGGCTGTCACTAAAACCAAAGCTCTATAACAAATTTGAATTCTATCAGAAGTCCAAAATTGTATCTAATAATGTGCGGGCATTTCTTGTTGCAGAAGTAGAGTGGTACCATCATTGTACTGTACCCTGCTGGAAGGAGAGTGGGTCACTATTCTGGACTATTTGTTTCTCTTTTGCACGGCTGACTTATCTCTGCTCATCTGCTTAAGATGCTGTATTTTTGTTGTCTGTTATATTCTTTACTGTGATGTCAAACCGTCAATACAGCTTGTTTGTATGTTTTCTGTATGTGTCATAGCACTAGTTGGTTCATAAATCATGATAGTAACACGTGTATCAAAATTTAATTCTGCATTAGTTTTTCTGTCATAAGTCTTTGCTTCGGTCCGTGTTTACTATTGCCAAAATTTAACTCTGAGGATAATATAATCTATGTTTGCTGTCTGCTTCAGGCTTACTGTTTGTGAAACAAGTTTTAAGACAGAAGTCTTCTTAATATGTTAAGAAAAAAAGCAGAGTATTATTTACCCAACAAATTCCATTGTGCCTTTGCGTTGGCAGCTGATTTTTGAATGAGACCAGATTGCAATGTTTTCCAATATAAAGGTCTATCAAGACAACCATCTTTTTGTCCAAAAGATCATACCTATCTCTGAAAAACAAGACTTTTAATATCTTTATTTTTATCAATTACATTATAATAAAATATTTTTCTAAAAAACATTTGCTAAATGGATTGCAGGCGCCAGTTGTGTCCCATATACAGGAGTTCTGATATTATTTCAATTATCATCTCAATTTTTCAGATGTCAGACTTCCAGAAATAATTTCTTGAAGAGATCTCTAATGCACATCTCCTCCCTCCCTCTTTCTTCCCTCTCCCTCCCACCCTCCTCCAATTTCTCATTATCCTGACTGAAGCCCAATTAATTTAACAACAAAGTTTGGGGCTTTTTAAAATAAGACTATGGATGTGTCTGCACTGTCAATAACTCTGTGTGATGCTTTTAAAGGAAGTTCTCATGATCAGAAGTTTTCTGACTGTATTGTAAGCAATTATTTATATGAGAATTAAAGGTCTGTCAGGTTTAATTTATTGTCTGGCTGACAAAACTTCTCGGTGCTACCATACAGTACTAATTCAAATGATAGAGTTCTGTAAAGGCTACCTAAAAAGTCTGTCAGGTGGAAGAAGATGAGTGTCAGGAGAACAATATGTTGAACCGTGTAAATGTGTGAAGGAGCGATACTGGACAAAAAGTGTTTTTCTGTGAAGAGTGCTCTGCCTTGTGCTAAAGGCAAAGCTTCGTCCTTGGCTCTCTTCCTGAGCTACCAGGTGACACCAGACAAGAAGGAATAATCCATACACAAAGGGGAAGGGTACAGAATCAGTCTTTAGGCTAATATTTTCATATTTCTGTCCTTAAGTTGTATTGTTTTCATTCCTTTAATATAAAGCCTATTTGGATGACTTGAAAGACTCCCTTTCCATTTTTATTAACAACAGAAGGCCTCATTTAGGAGTGGTGATACTTTGTTACCAAATTATAAGCTAAACAATGTGACTAAGTGGTCTATATCCTCTGTCCTGTCCTTCTTTGTTACTGAAAATTTAGAGATTTATTTAAAAGAAAAGCCAGCAGGAGTCAGACTGAGTGTGTGGGCTTTAAATTACAGTGTAAAAAGAACAAAACAGAAATAAGCTTTGGAAAATAAATAAAGTCTCTCCAGAGGCAGTGATGGTATCTCTAATTAGTAATACTGGCAATGACACTTATTTTTAGGGAAGGGCACATGCTGCTTGTATTCCTATTCAGCATAATAAAAGAGAGGAAGACTAGGTTTTTATTAGTCACTTATTGTAGCTCAAATTTTTTTGTGAAGACTAGCAATTTGATGACCAGAGGAATATCAGTAGGAGAAAAAGATACCAGCATGTAGCTGCTAGGGAATATCCTTCTCTTAGACCTCATGATAAAGAACTGTGCATGGAAAATGTGTGCAAGCAACAGAACAATGCACTCAAAAGATCCCAACAGTAAAAGGTTAGGCTACTATTTTAAATGACTACTCTATACTTCCTTCTTCGTGCCAGAGATTTCCAATGCAAATTTGGATTTCATTAAAAGACAGTTTTACAGTGGTTATGCACAAGACGGCTGAACTCAGGCGCCACAGAGCATCTCAATTCTGGAATTCCCTGCCTTATCTATACCTACATATATACCTATCTAATCTATATAAACTTATATATAAACTTAAAAACATTTGAAGTCCCAGTATGTTGTCATACATTAGTTCATATACAGAAAACAAACAAGCTTCCCTTCCTGCATTCATCAGTCTAGGCTATTACGCTGACTGACCTTGGAATAGGTTACCTATCAGGTAGCCAAGAGGGAATTTAACTAATAGTTTTTGCAGTTTAGGGTAACAGACTCACAGACTTTATGGATTTCTGCAAGAATATATGTACTGTTAATTATAGATGCTGTTTCTTGTCCTTTCCCCTAACTCTTATCTAATCTTTTGCTACCCTAAACTCTAACTCCTGGTTCTTCACCTTTTCTATACTATTGCATTGACATTTCTTACTAGAGTACTGTATCTACATCTGGCTCCCTAAGGCCTGCATCACACCATAGACAGTTCTGAGAAAAAACACACAGTTGTAACAGGCCAGCATCTGGGTATTGTCCGTTCTTATTTATCAGATGTACTTAAATGTAAATAGTAGCTGTAAAGTTTTTCTTTGTAGCTCCACAGTCAGACAGGAGGTACTACTGCTGAAATACTGTAAAACTGTTTTAGTATTAGTTTTTTTGGTATTCACACTTACAAACTCTGTATTATTAAATATCACCCAGCTGAATGAAACAGATTTTCCCCAGAAAATTTATTGTATATGATATGATTTATTCAGATTTTCAGACCTCAGATCTTTGAAGATAATGAAAGACAACTTTCTAAGTCTAGGATATCTAAATAAGGTTCTCAGTGCTTTGGCTTTAAACCTCACAATTTTGCAAATAGATGACCTGTAACATTGTGCTGTCTTCCCATTCTGAGGTATGAATTTTGTTCATCTTTTTAAATGCCTTGCGTGCTACTAAAGCCATACTCTTGCCTGGCTCATTGTCAGTAGACATAGCCTTTAATTTCTAAAACAAAAAATCAGAAGTGATTCTGATCCTATACAAGAAATGACAAAAGGGAATAAACCACCATACCATATAGACTTGAAACTGCTTACCTGTAGTATCTATGTCTTTACTGTTTTTCTTGTCACATAATTTTTAAATAAAACTACCTTTCTTCATGCTTATATTTACAACCTCAATTCACGCTTAAAGTATTTTCTGTTCCTGTTGCCATCTATTCCAACAAAGATATTTTCATATCATTCCAAGGGTAACAATGTGGTACTAATCTTTTTTCAGAAAAGGAAATGCTTTACTGACTGAAGTGGGATGCACAGACTGATGTGCCTCCCACTTCAGTCTGTAAAGCATTTCCTTTTCTGAAAACACAACTGATTCAAAATAGATTCCAATACCCAGAAGATTTACACCAACTAAAATTCTTTGTTCTTCCCCAGCTAATACTGCCTTTTAAAGTCTTAGAAGTCTTTTAATAAGAAACAATCAAAGCAAATTGTATTATTTTTAAAAAGGGGGAAAAGAAAGACCTGGGGAGCCACAGGATGGTCAGTCTCATCTCTGTGCCTGGTGAGATCATTGATCAGATGCTCCTGGAAACTGTGCAAAAGCAGATGAAAAACAGTATAGTGATTGGTGACAGCCAGAATGACTTCAGTAAGGGCAAGCCATGCCTGACAAATTTGGTGGCCTTCTATAATAGGTTTAGGGTATTGGTGAATGAGGGAAGAGCAACTGACATCATCTACCTGGACTTGTGCAAAACATTTGATACTGTCCCACACAACATCCTTGTCTCTAAAATGGAGAGACATAGAGTTGATGGGCAGACCAGTCAGTGGATAAGGAATTGGCTGGATGGTCTTACACTCAAAATGTTGTGTTCAATGGCTCCATGTTCAAAAGGAGACCAATGGTAAGCCACATCCTCAGGAATCCATACTGGACCAGTATTATTTAATACCTTTTTTGGGGACATGGACAGCAGGATTGAGTGCACTCTCAGCAAGTTTGTGGATGACATCAAGCCGTGTGGTGTGGTCGACATGCTGGAGGGAAGAGATGCTTGACAGGCAGAGCAATCTTGAAAGGCTTGAGAGGTTGGCCTGTGAGAACCTCATGAAGTTCAACAAGGACAAATGCACGGTCTTCACCTGGATCAGGGCAATTGCAAATATGGATACAGGCTGGGCAGCAAGTGGATTGAGAGCAGCTCCATAGAGAGGACTGGGGAGTTATTGGTAGACGAAAAGCTCGACATGAGCCTAAATGTGTGCTTGCAGCCCAGAGAGCCAGCTGCTTCCTGGGCTGCATCAAATGCAACATGACCAGCAGGGTGAGGAAGGGAATTCTCCCATCCACTGTTGAGTCTGCTCTCAATAGACTCCACCTGGAATGCTGCATCCAACTCTAGGGTCCTTAACATAAAAAGGACCCGGACCTGTTGGAGAGAGTCCAGGGAAAGGCTGTGAAGATGATCAGATGGATGGAGCACTCCTCTATGAAGACAGGATGAGAAAGTTGGAGTTGGGCAGCATGGAGAACGTAAGGCTTCAGGGAGACCTTCTAGCAGCCTTCCAATACCTAAAGGGGCTTACAAGAAAGGTGGAGGAGGGTTTTTGATAGGGGCATGGAGTGATAGGGCAAGGGGTGATGGCTTTAAACTGAAAGAGGGTTGATTTAGATTAGATGTTATGAAGAAGCTCTTCACTCTGACGGTGGTGAGGCACTGACAGAGGTTGCCTAGAGAAGCTGTGGATGCCTCATCCCTGTAAGTGCTTGAAGCCAGATTGGATGAGGCTTTGAGCAACTTGGCCCAGTGGGAGGTTACCTATCCACAGCAGGGAGGCTGGAACAAATGATCTTTAAGATTACTTCCAACCCAAACTATCCCAAGATTCTATGATTCATTGCTTAGCTAATTTATTAACAAGTAGGTACCTCCTACAGATTTGAAATTCAATTTGGAAAAATAGCCATGTGTCTTACACTTCTTAGCAATTGATAATCTGTTTGAACTACTGAATAATAAATAACAAAGCCCTTTAAAAATATAAACATTGAAAAGTAAATGAGTCATCTTTTTGTTTTGCTTGATTGTTCTTTCCTACTCTTATTAACAAGCAGATGGTTATCCTGACAGTGTAGCAGAAGATTTTGTGTAGTTTTCCCAGCTAGAGGTACACCAGTGTATTTCACCTAGGGTTACAGCCAATAGCCCTGTGCTGATGTGCATACATATTGAATGCATACATCTTAAGTTAGTGTAATTTGGCCTAACTTAGTTTAATGTTCACAGAATCACACAATCATGTAGGTTGGAAAAGATCATCAAGACCAACCTTTGACCAAACACCACAGTGTCAACTAAACCACAGCACTAAGTGCCACATCCAGTCATGTCTTGAATACTTACAGGGTTGGCGACTCCACCACCTCTCAGGGCAGCTTGTTCCAATGCTGGACAACCCTTTACATGAAGAAAGTCTTCCTGATGCCCCTGGCACAGCTTGAAGTCATGTCCTCTGATTCTATCACTAGTAGCCTAGGAGAAGAGATTGACCCCCACCTTGCTACAACCTACTGTCAGGTACCTGTAGGAAGTGATAAGGTCACCCCTGAGTCTTCCTTTCTCCAGGCTGAACAATTCAAGCTCCCTCAGCTGCTCCTCATAGGAGTTACTCTGTAGACCCTTCACCAGCTCTGTTGCCCTTCTCTGGACATGCTACAGCACCTCAATGTCTGTCTTGCTGTGAGGGGCCCAGAAGTGGACATAGGACTTGAGCAGTGAGACAATCACTGCCCTAGTGCTGCTGGCCACACTGTTGCTGATACAGGCCAGGATGCCATTGGCTTTCTTGGCCACTTGGGCACACTCTGGCTCATGTTCAACCAGCTGTCAACCAGCACCCACAGGTCCTGTTCCACTGGGCAAATTTCCAGTCACTCTTCCCCCAGCCTGTAGCACTGCCTGGGGTTGTTGTGACCCAAGTGAAGGACCTGCCACTTTGCCTTATTGAACCTCATACCTTTGGCTTCATCCCATTAATCCAACATGTACAGATCCATTTGCAGAGCCTTCATGCCCTCCAGAAGATCAACCCTCCCACCCAACTTAGTATTACCTGCAAACTTGGTGAGGGTGCACTCAATCCCCTCATCCAGATGATCAGTAAAGATATTAAACAGAACTGAGCCCTGCGAAACCCCAATAGTAACGGGATGCCAGATGAATGCAGAACCACTCTCTGGGCCCAGACATACAGCCGTCTTTTAACACAGTGAAGAGAGAACCTGTCCAAGTCATTGGCTGCCACCTTTTCCAGGAGAATGCCATGGAAGACATTATCCAAGGCCTTGCTGAAGTCCAGGTATTGTTGTTATGTTCACTTGAATTTCATTTTGATTTGATATGGTTTGGTTTGCTTTAATCACAGGCTATCTTTCATTAAAAGAGGAGCAAGTGTATAGGCGATATCAGATTAATAACTGTCTTGAAAGATATTGCGATCAAGCAGACAATGGAAAGAGGGATTGATTAGAAAGGGAAAAAGGAAATTAAGTCTGTGTTTTAAAGCTCAGTAATGAATAAAGTAAGAAGTGCCAAAAGTCAAGTTTGCAGAGGAATTAAAATGAGAAGCACAATTTCTCCAAATGTATGCATGAAATAAGAAAAAAAAAAGGAAAGAAATAGTGGGACTGCTATGTAGTGGGGATTAGGCACAAATTAAAGAAAATCTTCGTTTACTTTGATTTTCAGTAAAGATAATAATGGAGAGCATGGAACCAAACTAAAATGACCCATAAAGCAGAGAGGACAAAGGCAAAATGAAGACATAAGACAAAACCAAAAATAGACAAATAATTTCAAGGCATATGGATCATAAAAACTTAACTCTGGAAAAGGTTATCCTGCCTAGAAGATAAAGGGCTTCAGGGGAACCTAAAAGCAGCCTTCTTGTACTTGTGTGGTTTTACTGAGAAGACTGAGATGGGCTCCTTATGGAAGTACACAGCCAGAGAAGAAGATTAACCTAGTCTGACTTCAGAGCTGACCCTGCTCTGAGCAGAGGGTGGGACTAGAGACCTCCTAGGGTCATTCATTCTTCTAGCCTGAATGAATTGATGAGTGGTTACCAATAATGAAAATATTGCCCTAAAATAAGATGAGGACTGGGAGAAGAACAATCACTGTCTCTACTTATGTATGAGGTGGGACTGAACAGGAGGAGGAAATATAAAAGATGATGGCCCAAGAGCAAATAAAAATGCATTTATTGACTTTGAGTAAATTCAATCTGGAATGAAAAGATTTCTACCTGTTAAAGTCATGAAGATTTTGGAACCACCTTCCAAATGACAGTAGTGAGGCCTAAGACTAAACTTGTTTTTTCTTGGAACTTGATTCCTATATTGAAAGAATTATAGTATGTGTCTTCCTGCTACAGCATGTAATTCCAGGTCTGTGGCTAGACTGATCTTCACAAGGCACATTTTATTCCTAAGAAAACGTCTTTGTTGCGACCGACTCTTTAATACCCAGAGGTTTCTACAGTTTGTTTTTAAAAACTTGACACAACAGACTTGTAACATCATCCCTCTGTAGGTAACCAATTGTAGATGTTATTAGGAGGTAAGCAGAAGAAACCCATGCATTTACCAAATAGAAAAAAAAAATCTTGTTTCTGCCAGTTATTCCCTGTTCACACTCATCATGCTCAGTTGAGCAGCTCTTTAAGATACAGAGTGCAGAGACTATTGCTCCATTGTAGTTAGTGTTCAAGGGTTCATTCCTATTTGGTTGATATTAAACAGGTTTGTTTTAATGTCCCTCCTGTATAGTTGAAATTTTTTTATAATTTTGAGAGTTCTTTAATGAAATACTGTTGTGTTTTGTTCCTACTGATAGGTCTGCTTTCTAGACTCTTAAATTCAGTTCTGCAAAAAAGAAAAGTTGTATGTAAACACTTCTAGAGTTCTAGATCATTTATAGCAAGAGTTTCAAAACTTGACGTAAATGCCATCAAAAGACAAGGGGGGAGAGAGATTGAGAGCAAATTTGAGTTTTTCTATAGAATTATTCTTTTCATATTTCTGTGGTGTACTTCCATTTGGAGCAATGATTTAAAAGAATAAACCTAAACCATCTGGTAGCATAATACTTGGTTAGTGCTTCATATCTATGTACTGGATGCACAGAAAAGCTTTGATTTACACAGTGTCTTTCTGAGGCAAATGAGATACCAATGCATAATTCATGACAGTACATCTTGGCATTGCATGGCAGTCTTCATTCTGATGTTAGAACCATTTTCTTTTTCAGAAGATTGTGACTATTTAGGAGCGTGATTACAGTTAAGTACACTGATGAGTGTCAGATATAATGAGAGGTTGTATCTCTGTCTTACGTCTCTGTTCTGAGCATGTTGTTTTAGAGCAGCCATAAGTTGCAGGCCCTCATACCAGTAATGAAGCATGAATGAGTGACATTACCAGTACGCCTGGGGAAAAACAATGAAATTTGAGAAGAGTTTGTTCTGATGCTTTGGATAATTCTTTGCATAAAAAACCAAACCAAGCCAAGCCAAGCCAAGCCAAGAAAAACCAAACCAAACCAAACCAAACCAAACCAAACCAAACCAAACCAAACCAAACCAAATCAAACCAAACCAAACCAAACCAAATCCAAAACAAAACAAAACAAAAAAACCCCCTTTGAGTTAAAAACATCAGAACTTTAAAGATTTTATCATGACAAGTACCAGCCATATTGCTTTATAGATGGGTTATGCACCTACTTCATGCCACTCACTAGCCCTTACATTTTCTTTAGTCTGAAAACAGATATGGGACTTGGAATGGTTGCAGAGATGCATTTTAGAGCCATTGTGTTTTGCATTTGAAGTGCCCCTTGGCTGGCAGATCAATGGAGGGAATGATTTCCGTCAGTGTGAGGTTGGTCCGAAGACTAACTTCACTGACTGTTGCCCTAACACTGAAGCAGTTGTCCTATCTGTTCAAAAAGTGTGATGCCCTTCACTGTGGAGAGAAGTGAATGCTTTCCCCATACACGCATTTCTAGGACTATATATTTTCTCAGTGAATCTCATTGTAGTTCCTGTCTTGAGTTCTCTCCTGTCTAGATTCTTTTTCATAATGTCTGTTCACCCTAGTGATAGAAACATCTTCTGTAACAAATGTTGTGTTTATGCATTCTCTTGGATTATTAATGTAGTTGTTTCATGAAATAAATCCAACCTCTGAAAAATGCAGTAGTCTAGCAGATTAATATCCAGACTCAATATATAGCAATGTCCTTCAATATCTTTTGTCATCAGCTGCAATGACAAGGCTTTCATTACTTCCTAATTGTCCATAACATTTCCTTGTATTTTTCTCATTAAAGCTAGCTTTAAAAAGCAGCCCAGTGTCTGAGATGGTTCAGAATAATCAGTAATGTAACCTTCTTCTGGAAAGGTTTCACAATGACAACCTTGTAAATCCTATATTTATATTAAGGGGAATACGACACAAGCAACAGTAAAGATGTTTTTGTCCCAGCCCTATTCCCACCTCCCAAATATGAACATCCTCGAGGGGCAATTCCCCAAGCCTATTTAGTCTTTGGCTTCTCTTATGAAATTACTTACAAGACTGCAAATTAGCTTGCTAATAATAGTAATAATAATAGAGGCAGACAGCTTGTACATGAATTCATAAATACCTTTCCCCCTTATTAATAAAAACCTTTGAAGCCATCAAAGTTAGATGAGACATAACCTTGTGCTTTTAACATTAACATTTTTTTTTCTATCTATCTCCCTTTTAATGCTCAAATACTATTATGTATCCTCCTTATTTTCCACTTTTATTTGGGGCAATCCTTGGGACATATTTTTTTTCCTATTTCTACAGCATTTAGAAAAATGAGTCTCAGGACATTGGCTGGGATTTCTCTTCTAGTAGAAGAGACTTCACAGCGTGCAATATGTAATTACTTTTCTAAGATGCATGAAAGAAGAAAAAATGTTACATTATATGGCAAATATGAAAGAATATTCCCAAAAGAGACCATCTTTTTCATCCTCTTGCCTCAACTGTTCCTGACAGTTATTTCAAATCCTGGTAAATACCTCCAATGATAGAAATGTCACAGCCTCAATTTAATTTAGTGCTTAACTGTCTTTACAGTTAAAAGATTTACTAATGTATAATCAAACTTAAGCTTCAGTTTAAGCCTCTTACTCCATGTTCTATCCCCAATGGACATTAACAACAGGTTATTTGTTCCTTGTGTGCAACATCTATATAAATGTACAAGGCTGTGAATGCTGCTCTTACTGTAAGCCATCCAAAGTGCCCTTTCTCTTTATAAAAGAACATTTTACTGCTTTGTCTGTAATTGGTTTCTTTCTCATCAAATGTTTATACAGTTTGGGCGATGAAGACATGACCTTCTAAATTCCCTATATATGGGATTTCTATATTTGACAACTTAATTAACATCTTAATGCTAACTCATAATTTTTATTATGAATACCTAAATCCTGAATTTTTAAATTATTGTTAGTAAAGCTTGAATGTCTTGGGTTTTTTCACCTTTCACATTATGATTACTCTGAATGAGATGAAGTTGTCTTGATGTCTTGAGAAGAAATTCTAGTTGCACAATTCTGGAAGACAAGCCTGAAATTACTTGGATTAGTAAATGGATCTATTAGCTATACTTGTGTGCATCCCATCCCACTGGTAGATTTATCTTTGTTTAATGAGATCAGAATCTTGAATAGAGTTTTTAAAAAACTTTCTTTTTTTTACTTCAATTAAATAACTTTATTACTTCAATTAATGTTGTCAGCCACTATAATGAGAAATGTGTATTTGTCAATAAATCTAAATTGAGTGCAGTGAACTATTAAATATTAATCTCTGTAAAACAGCTGTCTAATGTTGGTAGACATCCATACCACTTACATTAACTGTCCTTGTCCCTTGTCCATGGCAACACCAACTGTGCACTAAATTCACTTAAAAATTTATTCTTTTTTAAATGGAGCATTAATACATCTGCTTACAACCCACAAAATCTATAAATTTGAAATGTTTTTTCTTACTTTGAACATTAATGAGGTGCATGGAATTAAGTAGATCAATCTGACTCTTTAGGTATGAAAAAAGCAGGTGCAGTTATTTAACCCACTCAAAGTTCAGAAAATCTATATTAAACCAGAATTTACCAAGTTTAGTGCCTCACAGGTCTGTGGATGTTACTTAGTGCTCCACCTTTAGGGTCCCAACACTAACAACAGTGATAGACTTGAGTGAATTCAGCTGGTTGGGATCTGGAGCACTTGTCCCATGAGGAGGTGCTGAGGGACCAGGCTTGTTCAGCCTGGAGGGATGGCTTCAGAGTGCCCTAGAGCAGTACCCACCACCCACCCCGACACCTGTGAGAAGATGGAGCTGGGCTCTTCACAGCGGATAAGGTGAAATGAGAGAGGATCAGACTGGCTATAAGAGGGGTGGAAATCACCCTGAGGACAGTCCAGAAGTGGAATACCTTTCCCAGAAATGTTCAGTGTCCATCCTTGGAGTTTTTCAAGACAAAACAGGATAAATACCTGAACAGCCTGATCTGACCCCATGTCTGACCCTGTTCTGACATCTCTTTCATCCTGAATCATTCTGTGAATACCAACTATAAACAATTTAGTCACTATACTTTTTTAACTTATTTGAAAGTATTATGGAAATGCAGTTGCTCAGTGGCATCTGTGTTTCTTTTCTGCATTTACTTGAGGTTAAGCTTAAATATTCCTTATTACTGGATTTTTAAATTATTTTTTGGATGATGATGCAATTACTTTTACAGTCTTCTTTAGACATTAGTCAGATTGCTGGACACATTAAGGAATTTATTGCAGCATTCCAGCACATTTCCTGAAATGGTGAAAGATAAGTTGTTAAAGCCATCATAAACAATTGTATTTTCTCTCCATCTCAGTAACTGATTCTTTGCATGATTCTGAAAGCTCAGTTGAATGGATCTTTTAACAACTGGGTATCATTCATTTCTGAATACTTAAATTGACTGATTGCAGAAATCCTGACACATAAACCTGAAGTTAACCAGAGCTGTTTTAAACCTTTGAGTTTATTATGAGAAGTGTTCTGTAAAAGCATACATTTCATGATACTTACCAGATACTTCTGACAGTCTTGTCTTAATTTTGACAGTTGTAAAATGAAATCCTATGTCCATATCACATTACAGAAAGGTTAGTATCAGTGTTTCATTTTACCATGAAACTTTGAAGAAAGAAAAAGAAAAAGACATATGGAACAAGTCTTCATTGGATTCATTGAATGAGACACTGACTTTGTGGAAAACAGTTTTATATCACAATGTCATAGTAAGTGCAAAGTGAATAATAGTGAATCAACCTGTTCTACTGTTATTATTTCTTATTTTTGCAGTCTCGATATTTTTGCAGTAGTTAAGGATTATTTGTTATTGCTGCAAAAAATTATTAGAGGCTGTATTACACAGTTTGATTAGAAATCCGTTGTATAAGCAAAACATGGTTTTTGTTTATATAAGCAGAACATGGTAAACGTAACATAAGTTTAGGAAACTGGTATTTGCATTGGACAAGGGAGATTTGCTCCATTGTCACCACATTGAAAAAAAGCTTCCTAATAAACACTTTCAAAACTTCTTTTTCTTTTGCTTTCTATTTTATCTTCTTTCACACAAGGGGAGATTGAGGGACTCACACCTCATTGATATACTCATCACTATTTTGCAAGTGAATTCATTGTATTACCTTTCACTTCAATGCACATCTCATATATTTCTCCATCAGAATACACAACTCTCTCTTATGGAGAACAGAATAGCAAACTAAAAAACCCACAAACAACAGAAGCCATCACTAGCCACACACTACCACAGGTCACTATTACTGTTGCTTTGCTATCATCTGTTTTTTCTCTGTCTTGTCTCTCCTCCTGGGTGGAGAGAGCACATCCGGCTAAAAACCCAGAAGTTTTTCTTTACTGAGGAAAACATTTCTATATTAGACATTCTTGTGATTTTTTTTTTTCCCCCCCCAGTTAATAATCAACAACCATCTGTCTGGCAGTGGTGGAAGGCATGCTTAAAACAGTATCCTTGAGGGTACATAATTTGCAGAATTTTTTTTTTTTCTAGAAAAGGCAGTTTAGAGAAGGTATACCTTTAATCTGCATACATATAATCTACTATTCCTCCATTCTCTCATATCTAACACAAAACTTTTAAAATAATTAACATTATTGAACTGTTCCCTGTTGCTTCATACTTTTGGTTAGCTTGGTTTCATTACTAGAAATGAAGGCTTTGAAATTCTGCAGCAAAATAATCAGACAATTTTGTATGTTGTTTATATAAGCGAGCAGAAGTCTAATACAGTGTCTCTTGGCATAGATATTCATATTAGTAAACGTGTATTGAGACTGTACTACCAGATAAGCATAGTCATACTTTAATTTTTCAAAGGAGTGTTGCCACCTAATGTAGCAGTCAAAACCTATTTTCTATCAGAAACTTGCTTTCTCTACATTTACAGAATCTGTCTCTAGCTTTAAACCAACCAGTAAGAGTATGCACTTAGTCTATTTACATTATGTCACTTTAAGTCTTTTCTCCCTGACAATTTAATGCAGTCTGCTCATGGAATTTCTCGTGGAAAGGAGTGCCATACAAATACATATCACTCAGTGATAGGTTTCTCTGTAATGTTTACCCAGCAGTAACATTCCCTCCAAAGTGCAATGCTAGTTTAACCTCTTTCCTTTATTGAATTCACCAATTACCTAGGAAGCAATTCAGGGCTAACATAAGGTATTACCACGAATTTTGTTAATTTGGGTTTAAGTAGATATAAGTCAGGGGCCTGACCCTACATCAATATTGAGAATAAGTCATAGAAGTCAGACAGTTTGCAACTCATTAGTGTGCCTAAACCTTGAAATTATCACTTCTCTGTAGTTTTTTGGGAACAACCACTCCCAAGGAGGATGAGTAGAGGTGGAATTCCTAGCCTTGTTCCTTCCTGTGCTGAACTGAAGTAAAGGCTGATGCATGATGTGTAAACATTCATGTGGCAACATCAAGAGAATGAAAAACAAATAAAAAGAGAAAAAACCCATAACGTAATATGTTAGTCCCTGGGGAGGGTACAGTCTTTCTTTAAGGCACATGCTCCTCTGAGGTTTTTCAGATGAGTCAAGGGACCAGGTCAGCTGATAAACTGACATTCTTCTGTTTTCGTATCACGTTTCTAGTCGTATGCCAATAAAAGCTATTCAGTAGTTGACAGCATGAAGCTGAAAGTAGTTTGTCCCAAAGACATTGGAAGGGAAAGAAGCAAACCAAATTAAAATATATTCTTCAATTGGTTTTGTAATAGACTTTTATTAATAGGTAATTTTTTAAAATATATTTCAACATGTTTAACACTGTAGGAAAGTGTACAGTAAAAGAAAACCAATTGAATGACAGGGTACTTTGTTATACATTTATTTGTCCTTCAGGACTTCTTGTCAGTTGTCTGAAATAACATCACTGAGATAATTCTAGTTCATTGCCATGCAATCGAGATGCAATTACTGAGATGCCTTCTTTGTTTCTGAAATGTTTAACAAACCGGTAAAAAACATTTTCTTCTGATACCTTCCTAGCTTTATTCTTCTTCATGATCTCACTCCCATTAATTAAAGCTCTTTTATAATTAAATATTATTTCATAAGAATTGAATATTCCATAATATCAGAAAAATATTTATATTGAATGCTTTCATAGAGTTTCTATTCTCTTTGAAATGTTGTTTGAAATTATAGTATACCTATTTACTATACCAATAATACCTATACTTTCTCATCTATGTTTAAACTCATTTCTACTTAGCTAGTAATTATTGTTGAAAAAATTAAAACTTTACATAAGTATTATAATGTATATTGAAACCTTTTTAATCACACTGAAGACAAACCACTATTGTGATCAGTCAGGTTAGTATTATGCATAGAAGGTTCACAGTTTGTTCTTAGAGGATCAACCACTAATTTTATTTACTCATGTTATACATGAATATATTTATATATTTATCAAGAAGAAAATCAGAGATTGCTGTGATAGGAATGTTTAGAAGACAGATTCAGTGGGCTAATTTTAAATACTGAAAATTAAAGTTTATAACTTCTTTTATTAACAGCAGACTTGCTGGAGGTTAATTCATACTGAATAGAACAGAACATAATACAAAACAATACACTACAGTCTTTCAGTTAGAAAGGTCTTACAACAGTCATCTCTTTCAACTGCTTGACCATTTCATGACTGAACAAAAGTATCATTAATGGCATTGTCCAAATATTTCATAAACACCAACAGTCATGGGACATCAATCACCTCTCCAGGAAGCCTATTCCAGTGTTTGACCACTCTCGTGGTAAAGAAATACTTCCTAATGCCCTCCTCCTCTAGTACAGCTTTCCACACATCCTGTTACTGGATAGAAGAGCTCAGCATCTCCCTCTCCCCCTCCGCTCCTGAGGAAGCTGTAAAGAGCAATGATGTCATCCTTCAGCCTCCTTCTCTCCAAATTAGACAAGCACAAAGTCCTCAGCAGCTTCTCATAGGACATTCCTTCCAGCCTTTTCACCAGCTTTGTTAGCCTTTTGCAGGCACATTCACGGATCTTCACACACTTTTTAAACTGGGGAGCCCAGAACTGCACATGGTACTGAAGGTGGGGCCACACCAAGGCTGAATATAATGAGATAATCCCCTCTTTTGACGGCTGGTGATGCATTGTTCAATGCACTTCAGGATGTGGTTTTACCCTCTGGACTGCCAGGGCACACACCACTGACTCACACTGAGCTGCTGCTGACCAGCAGCCCTAGATCCCTTCCTGCAGGGCAGCTCTCCAGTCACTGTTCTCCTCATTTATACTTAAACCCAGCATTTCTCTGTCCTAGGTTCAGAGTCTGGCATTTGAACTTGTCAAATTTCATCCCGTTAATCATAGTCCAAAGCACCAATCTATCCAGATCCCTCTGCAAGGCCTCCTGTCCCTCAAGAGAGTCAACAGCACCTCCCAGTTTGGAATCATCAGCAAACTTGTTGATGGTGCATTCAACTCCTGCACCCACATTATTGATAAACAGATTGAATAGGACTGGCCCTGGAATTACACCTGAAGAACACCACTGGTGACCTGTCACCACTCTTCAGTCAGTTCTTCTACGATACTGTGAATCCACACACCCCACAGCTGGACAACTTGTTCAGAAAGATGCTGTGAGGGTCAGTATCAAAAGCCATATTAAAATCCAGGAAAACTACATCTACCACTTTATCCACTATGGGCATGACCTTGTCCTAGAAGGATATCGAATTAGTGAAACAGGACTTTTCCTCTGTGAACCCATGTTGACTGTGCCTGGTGACTGCATTATTCTTTAAATAACTTCCATTAGTACTCAGTATGATGTCTGTAAGTTAGACTTAACAGGTTGGTAGTTCCCCGGATCTTTCATCACGCCCTTCTTGTAAATTGAAATAGCATTGGCCAGCTTTCAGCCTGTAGGGATCTTCTCAGACTCCCAAAACCTTCAGTAGATGATCAAGCATGTTCCTGCTGTTACATCCTTCAGTAACTTGGGATGAATTGCCATGGACTTGTGAACATTCAGAAGATACAGCTGGTGCCTTGTAATTCCAATATCCGCAATTTTGTCCAGTGACAAATGGTGTTCCTCAGAGTATGGGATTGGGATAGGCACTGGTTAATATCTTTATTAGGGACATGGACATTAGGGATTACATGTACCCCAAGCTGAGTGGTGTGTTTCATACCCTAGATGGAAGGGATGCCATCCAAAGGGAATCCAGAGGGCTTTGGAGGTGGCCTATATACTCAGGAAGATGATGTACCTCTTTGTATTCGCTTGTGCTTATCCTGTTCTCTTTTTGGTAAATTTGTGTTACTTGGATACCTCCTTTGGGCAACTACACTCATCTTTGCCCCTTTTGGTGGTCATATTGCATATGAAATTACTTTACATGGTATTTTCTGTATTTTTTTTTATATTTCTGCTTTGTTTTGTTACCCATAGAGAAGGTTTTGTCTATCTCCCAGAGTTACATCCTGATATTGGCATGTAATGCTTATGGATGAATCATTCATAGCTCTTCATTTTATCCTGTCCTGGCACCCACAAGGCTTATGCTGTCATCCTATGCCTCTACTTGAATCACATGGCTATGCTAGTGTGACACTTCATTCTATTCTATACAGAGTAATTTCACACTACCATAACTTACTGCCTTCCAAAACGTATAAAATTTATTACAACAGGCCTAACATGCAGATTTTCAAAGCTAAGCAAAACTGAAATAAGTTAGGCAATAATAATCTGATTGCTCGATAATTGCTAATAGAGCAAAAAAGCTGAAACAAAGAAGCTGGGAAACTAAGAAAGCCCAGCCTAACCAAGACAAACAGGTTCTGGTTCTGAGCTCTTGCAGAGCTATTACAGCATTTATACATTCTGATTAGTGATGGGAATATTTTCTTACTGAGGTACAGGGCAATGCATTTCTTAAAAGATGGATTTAATTTCATGCTTGTAGCAGACGAACTACATAATCAATAGGGAAAATAGTTTGAGCAATATATTTAATGCTAAATATTTGTATATAACCACTGACATATTAATGAAAATAGTGCACTTTTTAGAAGAAAGAATGAAAAGAGGTGTTGGATATTCAAAACACTGACTTTTTTCTGGTTTTATTCAACTGTATAATATAAAAACTGAAACACATTTTTACTGGTGAACAGAGATGAGTTACCAGGCTGTGTTCAGCTCTATGTGCAAACAGAATGCTGGGAAAGGAATTTGTTTCTGTTATGGGATCCCAGACTTACAATGAACCCTACTGCTAGGAATTTGTGTAATGAAAGTTACCACAGAAGATAACTGAGGAGTGATAGCAACAAAACTGGAAATGGTGTAAGCTGAGTTTATACATACAGATACACACCCACACATGTATATGTATATACACACATATATACACACCTATATCTGTATATACAGAGCAGAAAGTCACGTATTGTCATTCTTCCAAGAGAAATCTTAAATCTTCAGCCATTTGCCTCTGCCAAGGCACTGTAACTCTCTGTTTCTCGGCTAATTTTATTTATGTGTTTTGTTCTTAGCTCATCTGGTTAAAAACTACCAAATTTATGTATATTCACATATATTCATATATTCACACAATAATTGCTCAAATTTCACTGGTTGAGACATATGTCTGGCAAGTCTCTGTGTATGGAAGTATAAGAGACTTCCATATACAGAAAGTGTCATTTGACTAGCAAAGATGATTTATTATGATAAGGACTAGAAGATTTATGTGTTACTGTAACAGTGTTTTGTTGTCTTGCAAGCTGAACGATTTGGTACAGTATGTTTGAATTTCAAGAACAGAATTATTTAGGTTTCCAAGAAATGTGATTAAGTAAAAAAAAAAAAAAAAAAAAAAAAAAAAAAAAAAAAAAAAACAAAACAAAAAAACAAAATACCAAACAAAACAAACCAACAAAACCCCCCCCNTAAAAATAAATCCAGAATCTGAGCCAAGAACTGAATCTGTCTTTAGAGAGCCAAAGACTTATCCATCTTTAAATCTTTAAGAATAAAACTGCAGCTTATAGTGAATCTAAAGTACAAAACTCACATTTTAAGGTAAGACTGGTTGTCTCAGCAAAGAAAATATAGCTGTTTGCCAAGGCAGATAGTGTCTGTTCCTAAGATTCCATAAACTGTTCTTCCCAGCAAAGTATTTATATATAAAAATTTACTGACTGTGTGATAATCAGTGCCCCTCAAAGGCTACAGGGTCTGAGGCTGATCATTTTACAGGTGGGTTGTGCAACAAATGAGACTATCCATGAAGCCTTACTATCGCAGCTGTGTCACTGTGCTTTGGTGCAGCTGACTGCCTGAAGATTTTAATTTATGACAGTATTCGGCCTTAACATAACCTGGAGTTTTCTGCAATTTCTCAGGTATTAAAATGATCCAAATTAATTTTTCATATCGATGAATTGCAGAGTTGCCCCCAAGAGCTGCTGCTGTTCTCTTGTTTGAGAGGAGGGTTTTGGAAAGTAGGAAAAGGCAATTTTATATAATATTTTAAAATAGGCTTACTTGGTAAAGTTGAGAAACCTTCAGAAACACTGCATAGTAGCTGTAGGCCAGACTGGAAGCTGAGGTGACAGGCTGGGTGTGAAGGGAGAAGGAGTCAAAAAAGGGAATTGGACAGAAGGGCAGGTGGCTTCTTGGGTGCTTAGCAGGTCTGCGCTCCCCACTGCCTTGGGATTTGGCAGGGGCTCCCTGTAACTTAAGCATGAGAAGAAAAACTAAAAAAAAGAAAAATGCGGGGAGCTATTCCTCAGAGAGGTCAATTGGAGTTTTCATCAAATTTAGATTGAGATTTTATCTCTTGCTGTGCTGTCTGCCCTGATGGATTCAGATCTTATCACGTGTTACCTATCTCATTATGGTAATACCAGTCTGTAAGGAAACATCCTTAAATGATGTTCAGAAAAATTTCCTGCAGAGTAAAAGGAAGAATGGGAAAAATATATAAATGTGTATTTTAAAAATAATCTGAGAACATTTTTGTTCAAAACATTCTCAGTTTTCTATAGCAGAGTCTGAAATTAATATTTTCTATATACATCTATTGCCTTCAAACACAGGGAAGCTAGGAAACTGTGGAAGGGAGCCCCATGTCACCTTTCCTTCTCATTCTTCTTTGTCTGCTTTCTCAAGAAAAAGAAATAGGCTGAAAATGAATAAACCTGGAAAATAAACTAATAATTCAAAATCACAATCTGAAATACTTGTGTTTCCTAAGAAAGTGATATTAGTTCAAGTAAAATGCAACTTTTCATTTTAATTCAGAACACAAAATATTAACTCTAAAGTTATCATAGGCAGTAACTAAACCAACATTATCAACATATTTCAAGCTTTGAAATTATTGATATATTTATTTTTTCTCCAAAACAAATTCAAGAAGTCCTATTCCAGACATATAGAACTATAAATGAAAACAATCTCATCAAAACCTTGTAGTTGAAGGTTACCATATTTTTTTTCCTCTTATATTTATATACATGAGATCTAAATGTAGCTAATTCAAGTAATAATGTAGTATTATAAATATCACATTATGAAACGTAGAATTTACAAGGAAAAGGAGATTTTAATTCCTTAATCTTCAGCTTCATGTCAATGAAGGAAGATGAAATATCAGTTTTTATTATCCATACGGCTCAATTTCCTTTTTATGTTCTTCAGGAAATGGTAATTCTGTAAGGTAGTACCACCGGTTTTGATTTTTTGTCCAGTAACTTTGGGATGTTGAGGAGAAATTGTTTGTTTTTGTGATTTTTTTCCATGTACAATTTAAATGCATGAATGGCAGACATTTCCTTATTTATTTCAGTTTATTGCCTCTCTCTAACCTTACTAGATTACATCTGCACTAACCAAAGTCACTGTTTACACTTATTTAACAGTATTGACTGAAGTAACACTGAATCTCTTTCAGTGAGGGCTGATTTAGCTACAAATCACTGTTCCAGCACCAAAATCATTAATCAGCCTCAGGCTAGATCCATTACGTGGATATTCAGTATAAAGAAAATATTAACAGCTCCATAGAAGAAATGTTACCATCAGATTAGCTCTGACTCCCTGCTGGAGCAGCAAATTACTCTGAAGTAATAATTATAATACATTAGTAGAGGTTTAATTTCCAATAAGTGCTGTCTGTTTAAGGGATGGCAATCTCACCATACCTCAGAGAACAATAGATCATGTTATCAGCAAGACAAATCTACATGGAATTAAAAAAAAAAAGACAATAAAATTTTCATTACAGTCTACAAATTGAAAGAAGAAGTCCACAGAACTTTCCCAGCTAGAACTTTGTGGAAAAAACCCTATTATTCTGTTTGCTAGAACTTTCCCGCAGTGAGTAAGCAAGAAAACACATTTTACCTGTAAATAAGGCCTGATTATGTAAACTCCAGCCTTCTTTTCCATAGTCATTTCTGGAATATGCTGACATCTGGTTTGGGGTATTCATACAGCAAGAAGAAAGAAAGATGTGCTGAACCTGAAGTATTTAGCTTGATTAAGTATAGCTTGTTGATTTTGATGGAGTTTACCACAGCTTAGGGTCTGGACTTCTGTGTAAATCCTTAAACCTGGGTGTGAAAGGATTTGATTATCTGCACAGAGCCACTGGACACCACACCATGGAGTTTTTCTTGAGAATCAGTAACAGCTAAAAATTTTTGTGGTTTTTTTTTTGTTGTTGTTGTTGTTAATTTCTTGTACCTCTCCGCAGATATTCAACACTTTAAAATTTTTCAAATCACAGAGTCTGTGCTTAAAGACATTTCAAGTCTACATGTTGGCATTCTGACGTAATAAAATGAACTATTTACACCACATGGTAGCTTTGAAATACTCAATGCAGCTCTGATCAATGCTATTGTCCGAAATTAATTACTAGAAACTTAAAAAAAACCTCGATATCTGATAACTACAGAGGTGTTCCAGGAATGACCTGGTGTGTATCTTTGGTGTTTCGTTTATTGGCTCCTTCGGGCCACCGAATCCAGCCCTCAGTAGCTCCTTATCCCGGGAGCTCTGATCCTGGGCTGAACGGCGGCAGCTGCTCACTGGTAGAAACAGACGGACCAGTTGCGTTTATATCAGCGTTCCTTTATTCTCCCTCACGGAGGGGAAAGGGTCATGCATAGAACAATCCGTGTTGGGGAGAACTTGGCAAGACTGGTCCAGCCCCCCCTCTCGCCCAGGTCTTTTATGCTCTCTGTCGGTGGAGGGCAAGGCGAGAGACAAGCCAATAGGCAGATGACTGGCCGTGACATCTGGCCAGTCCTGGGTGAACAGGGGAGGGACAGGTGGAAAGCAGAGCTGTGAGTGGCCAGGCCACCAGGGGATCCTCAGTGGCCTGCACACTGCTACACTGGTGTGTTGTATTAATTTTCTGTACTCTGTGCTTGTGTGATTGTGAAGTTTGGGGGAGAAAGTAAGAATGGGAAAAATAAAGATGCTAGATTGCAAGGAAAGAGGGGCAACATGACTTTTATAATGTGAGGATTAAAATATTTAACTATGGAATATGTACTACTGTACCTGTAGTTGCAAGTATTGTATCCCGTCTTGCCATTTTAATCATCCATTCAGTTCCTTTGCACAATCAGAAAAAAATTAAGTTTCTGGGTCCTGGGGTTGAGTAAAGCTGATAAAAGTAAATATTACAGAATCGGGATAAATAACCTCAACCAGTCGTTCCATGACTGCCATCTTTGCCTCAGATGGGAGCAAAAATGGCAATAGAGACAGTCGTCAGTAACGTGAGTCAGATTTGCTGTCTTGGAAGAGGAATACATCTGCTTCCCTGAATATGAGCAGACTGTCAAAAATTGTGGCCCAAAATATGTTTCTAGCAGGGAGTCAAGGTAGAAAAAGCCACAGTAGATGGGTTCCCCTACTCTCATTTTACAACAAGGATGATCATTCTGATTTATCTCACTCTACTTTGGAATGAGAAATTATATTAAAAAAAAAAATTCTGGTAGTTTTGTAGCAAAAATATCTGCAAGGATACTTGGTTCAATAACACATAATCTCTTTTGCATTCAAACCCTACTTAACACAGGCTTAATTTTTCCTGTAGACAAGCTGGTTTTGAAGGTAAATCTGGTACTTTCAAGGTTAGTGAGTTCAAGAGCTTCCTTATTCTGTTTCTGGTTTTTCTGTCATATTACCTATATTTGATCAAGTATTCTGAGGATTGTTCTCCATTTTCACTTAAACTTTGGTTTACGGGATTCTTTGTGGCTCCATTATAACAGTAAAGAGATGAATATCTTTTAATTCTGTAGACTTCTGATTAGATTTATATCTCTCAAGAATGTATACACTTGAAGGTTTTTCTTGTTCCTTTTTTTTTTCACTTTGAAAACATTTAAAGCCATATTGGCAAATACAGAATAAACAAAAGCTGTGGTGTCTGGATTTAAGCTTTTATAGCAGAATTAAAAATACAGTGTTGAGAAGATTTTGGGTCCAGATCAGTAAGTTCTGCAGAGTTTGCATTACAGAATTGAATTAATTTCATCCAGGAAAGGAATAGACTTCTCATTTGCACTGAAACAGAGATTTCTGAGATTTAAAAATAGTTGGGCATTCTAATTTCCTTTGTGGACTGTCACACTTTCAAACTAGGCAACAAACTGGAAGAGACTATCACAACATTTCAAGAATTGCTGTTTTCTTTGTATATGTGATCAAATCAGAATTATTCTTTGAACTGCCTACGCTCAAATTAATTCTTATATAGTTTAATAGCCCTGTTATATTAGGAGAAAACCTTCAGCTTTAAAATGGTTATGTGAGACTCCAACTTTGAGACTTTGGCTTAAATTGTCAAAACTGCATTCATATCTGTCATAATGCCCCATGCAGGAACAAGAGTTATTACACATAAATAGATCTTCTGTGAAGAGCTGAAATAGTAGAATAAACAGAACATTCTATGAGTTGAAAATAGAGATAGAAAACCCCAGAAAATATTTCTTAAAATCCAGTACTTATTTAGCACTTTGACATATTTCTGCACTTGTCATCCAGAATTAATCCATCACTGCTGATTTTCTATGTAGCTGTGAGTTTGACGTTCATTAGAGCAAAATAAATAAGGACTTGTAGCTTATTCATTTGATTACAAAGAGAGAGCACAAAATTATAATAAGCTTTACTTCCTCTCCTGCAACAGTGGATAGCAACCAAATTCTGAATAACATGTCACCCACAATAAATACTTGTACAGAGAATTCTATTGAACTCCTTTTAAAGTCTCAGGATATTTCAATGCAAAATGATAAACCTGTGCAATCACAGATATGCATATTATCATAAATGTGAGTATAGCAGATAACTGTACTCAGAAATGCATAATATATGGTATATATAGAATTTTTAGCAAAATCATCATTATTGCAAAGTGTGAGACTTGGAATTCATATAAGCTAATAGATTGCAAGTATTTTTCTCTGTAGCTTCAGGAAAATTATATTTTATTTCTCTTCTTTGTAGGTCTTTTCCTACCTGAATTTTGTTGACTGAATGTAGGTACTGTTTATATGAGTACGTATTATGTTGCATCCACGCACATAGTACTTTTCATGAAAATGAATAATAATTACTTGAGTGCAGATGGGTCATGGTAACTTCTTTACTGAGCCCCTTGAAGCTAGCACAGGGTGAATGAGTATAGTCCAAGAAGAATTTCAGGTAAAAGAAAGTATTGGAAACAATTGGCAAGATATGTTCTTAGAATATGTTTTGAAAATTGTATCTTTTGAAAATTGCCTTCCTCTTTTCTCCTGTCCATAACTTTATTGAGAAATTAAGAAAAAGAGAAACAAAAAGAGGGAGAAAATAAACTCTCTCCCACCACACCATCCACCTTCAAAGACTAGAGAAAAAAAACCTTTTTGGTATCAAAGAATTGTTTTGTAGGCTCCCATTGCATTTTAGCTACAAAAACTCTGTATGAGAAAAGGTGATTTTTGCTGTCCCTGAATTTTAATATATCTTAATGTTGAATCTCAAATCCCCATCACAAATAGAATTTGTTTTCAAGAATCTATACTGTTCTGTTCAGGGGAGTGGTAAAAAGTTAAAAAAATCAATTACAACTCCTAGGACTCTGAGTCTTGATTCCAAAGCTATTGATCTCATCTCGCAGTACACTCATCAGATTTGCTACCTCAGCCAACTATTTTAGAGACTACAAGTTGAATTTTATAGCTTATTGCACACTTGCCCTGATTTAAGACAAATGGGGAAAACTGAGTAAGAAAACACTTGTGCTCACTTTCTACTCTGTCCTCAAAGTAAAGACAGAGGATTCTGGTCTCCTCAGTTTAATAGCATAATCTAAAAGTTAATTCCAGGTGTATGGATCACTAACAACTCCTTCCTTCAAATATCTGGGATTCCCCTATCCTTTTCTCTCTCTCCTATAGATGATAATACTTAACTCCAGTCTGAGCAATATGCTGCCACATTTTTCAGCATTTCATCTGCAGGCTCATAAAATTTTTTTTATGTAGATTTCTGAAGTAGTTCTTCATAGAAATCCAATTCAGTACTTATTTTCATTTTGCTAGAGAATACTTTCCATAAATTGTAGGTAAAACTGCAAAAATAATTCCCATACTTTTACATTCTTGTTGTTATTTATTCCAGATTAAAGATCACTGGTAAAAATATGAGATAAGGTAAAGCTACCAAAAAAGAAAATAAAGAGCATCTTTTGAAACTTGCTTTTCATCTACTGAAAACTAAAGAATGACATATTTTTTATTACTGTTTTTTAACTTAAAAATAGGATGATTTTCAAATTTGCAGGTTTAGGAGTTTTCTTTTTTTCATTTTTGCACTACAAAAACCTTAAGACCATCAGATGATTCTAATGAAATCTGTTTATGAAACAGGTATAAACATGATAATAGGTCATAAAATACCAGTCTGATTTCAACTGAGTACCTCAAGTTCCAGGATCAGGAGCTGCAATTTCAAGGCATAGAAAAGTCCTACTTTACTATCACAAGCACAGTGTTTAAAAAGACTTTGAGAAAACACTTCCAAACAATCAAAATAGTTAGAAATCAAAGTTAATATTACAAATTTTAAAACCAAGAATTTTTCAAGCTGTTCACTATTATAAAAATAACTGGGTTCACACAATCATTGGTTTATTTAGGCACGTTGGTTTATTTTAGACACCTACTTTTTAAACTTCTCATGTTTACTAGCCCTTTGGTTAGAATTCATCTCTGTCTTCAGGGAAAAACCATCTTCTGAAACCTTCCAGCATTTTTTGTTATTTTAAATCTTTAGAAGTACACCAAAGATACTGATTCCTCTTCAATGTGTTGATATGAGAATAGACTTACTGCCTGAACTGTTACAGGCATTGGGAATTGTCATTCATTTCATCATTTTCTCCACTGAAAAGGGAAAACAACCATTTATGGGCCCCAAGAGAGACACAGGCATGTGAAGCAGAGAGATCTTTTAAAATTTTAATTAGTACTAAGCATCCTAATAAGAGGTTCAATCACCACAATACCAGTAAACAATTAATCAATGCCAACAGCAAGAAAAATATGACTAGGCTTACAGCTATTTATTTTTTGTCTCACTGACTTTGATATGGTCACCTATTTGCAAATTATAACACTTCACGAAAATTCCTTTGTTGCATTTTCTTACTTTATTAGTTATGACATTCTTTCATTTGTATTACAAACCAGAGAAGATGATGGCATGCATTGTTAATTGACAATAAGTCCAAATTTAATGTACTTTACTTTTTGTTTTGTTTTGTTTTTNTTTTTTTTTTTTTTTTTTTTTTAATTCAAGTAGAACAAAACATTTTCTTGGTAAATTACTGGTGAGCCTGTTAACCATAACAAAGTCAGGTAAAACTCCTTATCATGTATGGTGGAACTTACCATTCATAAACTGCATAAGTGTTCAGGGCCTTAAAGATGGCTTCAGGACTTACTGCACGCAAAGTGGACAAGAGCCCCAAACAGCCTTTCTACTCATTTCTGATTGTCAGAGTAAAATGCTGCATACCTCCCATTGAGGGAGAATTACCTGTGGATTGTAAATTTTGAGGCCCTGGGGCAAGGTACTCTACAGACTTTCAATTACTTAACCAATCTATTTGGTCAAATTTATTTCTTGGGAGCCAAAATTATTTGATGTCCCTTCGCATCAGAGCAGAGAAGAGAGATGCTAATCACAAGTGAATATTTGCATGAGCATAACATGTGAAAATCACATCTGTAACAGCCCTCACGAAGATGGAGTATTGACAGAGGGTATTTTCAGCTATTTGAAGCTGATGTATCGTCCTCTATATCTGGAAAGGTATCACCTTAAGCAGTTATCATGAATTGGAACATCAACATTGGGCTGCTTATGGTGCCAATTCACTTAAAGATCAGATGTCCTACAATATGGGACTACCTAATACCCTTTCTAGGGTACTTCTAGAGCAATTAGAAACACTTCATCAGCGAGAGCTGTGAGCCTCATGGGAGTTTGCAGGGACATAAAATGTGCATGGAATAAATAGTCAGGTGCAAAAAATATCTTAATTGGCATTGATTAGGATTGTACCTAATAATTATATTGTTCTTTAGAAAATAACTATATTTTTTGTTGATATGAGGGTGGAATTGCAAACTATCAAGAACTCTGCCCTAAGTTCCAAATTGCCATGGTTTAATGCCAGCTGGCAACTAAGCCGCATGCAGCAATTTGCTCGCTCCCCTCAGTGGGATGAGGGAGAGAATCAGGGGAGTAAAAGGGAAAGAACTCCTGACTTGATACAAAGCCAGTTCAAAATGGAAAGCAAAAGCTGCACACAGAAGCAAAGCAAAACGAGGAATTAATTCACTGCTTCCCATGGGCAGGCAGGTGTTCAGCCATTGTCAGGAGAACAGGGCCCCATCATGTGTAACAGTGACTTGAAAAGACAAACATCATCACTTCAAATGTCCCCCCATCCCTCCTTCTTCCCCCCACTTTATATACTGCACATGATGACATAAGGTATGGAATATCCTTTTGGTCAGTTTGGCTCAGCTGTCCCAACTATGTCCCCTCAGAACTTTTCATGCACCCCCGGCCCCCTCACAGGTGGGGTGCTATGAGGAGCAGAAAAGGGCTTGACTCTGTGCCAGCCCTGCTCATCAACAGCAAAATCATCCCTCTCTTATCAACACTGTTACATAGTCCCGTACTAGGTATTGAGAAGAAAATTAGCTATATACCAGAAATAACCAGCACACAAGCAAACTCTTTGGTTCTTGATTTATACTCTTGGTTCATCCCCTTTGATAGCCACAAATAAAGTTAGAGAAATTATAGTGGAGTAAACTTAAGTGAAGCAGACTTGGTACGTGTTCACTGTAATATATGACTGTGTTTAAAATATACATATTTCTACACACACACAGAGTTTATATATAATGTATACTAAGGTTTAAATAAGGTTACTGGCCTTAAGAAGGATCAAAGTCTTTTTTAACAGTGGAAGGTATTACACCCCCAAATCAGACACAATACCTGTGGTAAACAATAAACAAGATGCATAGTGATCTTGAGTGACCGCCTGTATTTCATACTTTTGTTATCCCATTTTACTTTATGTATCCATTATAAAGGTAGTGTAGCTATAACCCATAGAAAGCATGGAATATTTTATTTTTTTAGGTACTATAAGTGCATTCATACACACAACAAAGTGACATTGTATAATGTTTATTTAAGCTTAGTCTTTCTTTTTTCATTGGGGGATTGAAAAAGAACAATTTTTAACAGATGTTGAGGCACCTACTTTATGTTTTCATACCCTCTTATCTAAAGTACATACTTTACTTCTGTCTTACTGTGAAAATTGCTTTTCTTTAATTAACCAAAAAAAATTCTGGTTTGGAGTTCATCAAAAGTCCATTTTCCTTAGTATAGTCTCCAGTCTAATCAAGGCAATTAAGTTTTCACTCTTAAACAATCTTTTGCTCTTCATGTCTCTTCATCTCCTCCCTGCAAAAAAAGCATATTTTTACTTTCCAAAACTTTGTCACTGTTTTTTTTTTAATCTTAACTAGCATTCTTGTAGATAGACAGCATGACAAAGAATAAGGGAATACAGTTATACTCCCAGGGACAATTTAAAGTGAAATTCTTTCTTGAATCTTGAACCTTCTTTTTACCAAAAATCAGGTGGAGTAAGTATAGCTGAAATTTCACTCCTGTGTCTAGTGAATTAAAGTAGGACACCTTATGTGATAGATAAGAGGAAAACAATTATTTCTTGTCTCTTCATTAACCTGCATGGGGGAAACATGTGGGAGCAAGAGGTACTACCAGACAAAGAAGTGGCAGGCAGATGGTTTGGGTGGGTTTAAATGCAATGAGGGTATTTGTGGATGTTCCTGGGATATTCTGTGTGCTGTGAACAGTGTTATGGTGAGTTGTGGTCGAAGCAAGTTCTGTGCAATTATTTCTAAAGTCTTGTGTTGGAGGAACAGTTGGGTTGGTAAGGGAATTTGGGATCGCTTGGTTTCTGTGTGACTGAGGTTTTGTTGGAAGAGTTTCTTACTGGAGCACTAACTTGGAACAGCCAGAATGGTATTACTGAGCAGCATGATTGGAGTTGGTTTTGTTTGGTAGGCTTGTGGGGAGCATGAAAAGGGCTTCCTTGAGAATTTGGTTCTTCAAGCTTTTGGTTGAAGCCCCTGAGCAAAGAATATTCACAAAGCCCTGTGGTTAGTTCATAGGAGCTGATTGTTGTGTTTGTGACATGAATTCTATTTAGATATTTTCCTACTATCAACAAGTTCTCTTATATGCTTTTATGTAATTCTTACAGATTTAAAAATGGAGAAAAAGTTACAAGTGTGGGCCTTGGATAATTACTACAGGTTTTATGGATATGATATTTCAAAGGCTTATATCTCTTGGTTTTAGTATTAACATTATTGAATGTAGCAGTATGGACTTCTAGATCTCTTCAGCCATATTTCTTTCACGGAGAATGAACACCACACACAGCATTGGTTCTAAAGGCTGTTACTGCTAAGTGCATAAGTAGTTGTTTGATGTTTTAGAAAATGTTGTCTTTAAAAACAAACACAACAAAACAAACCCCAAACCTTTATTTTAACAAAATAATCATCGAGACCCTAATGTGTAAGGCTAGGATTCAGATGAGCCTATAGGAAGCTCCTGTCATGAATGATAATTCAAACAGATATTTGAGTGTTTGATTAAATCTTATCTCAAAAGTAAAGATATTCTGAAGAAGCTTTATGACTAAAGCTTTGTTTTCAAAAAAAGAAAAATGTGTATAACAGTAGTTTGGCAGCATTAACAGGATGATATTTTGAAAAACAAGCATGTATCTATGTATCTGTAAATATCTCTGTAAATAGCTTCTTGCGTTCATCAAGTATTCACTCACTTTCTTGGGCTTTTTTGGCTTAGTTCTGGGAAATATTTTTATGTTAGCCTAGTAGATACTCTGGAAAGAAATTTAGTCCCTCCTGAAAACTCAGGCTTCTCTTATATGTCTAGTTTCAGACCTCACTCTGGCTCACGAAGAGAAACTTGTGTTCTAAAACTTTGGCATGCCAAGTGAGAAATGCATTTAAGTTATTTTACATTTGTTTTTTCTCATGTGCTTTTGTGCCTTCAGTACCTGCAACAGCATATCAAAACCAGTAATATGTTGAGATTTTGTTTTGGTCTTGTTTGTGTTAAATAGTATTCAAAATTATAATATAAAAAGAATACAGATGTGCTGTATTCTAAATTTTAGTATTTAATTTCAACTGATGAACAAAAATGCAGCTGTGTTTCTACTTTGTCCTTTTTTTATTGCTTCTCTGGTGTTCTTGAATTGATGTGTTCATAAATACATATATCATGCGCAACTCTTGTTAACTAATTTGTTACTTTAATTGCTAATTCAGTTTCATGTTGTACAATTCTGAACAGAACACAGTCCAGTTTTTGTTCATAATAATTTTACCAAACTATATCAATCTGCATGCTACTAGAAGAGAGCAGACCCTCTCACAAGTGTGTTAAATATAATTAATTAATGATGGCCTAGTCCTGAAGTGCAATAAACTCTTGCTACCTGAGAAAGAAGGGTGGTTGTAACAGAGAATCCCTTTAAGGGGAATGGAGGGTCCAATGTACAGACTGGACCCAACTCAGGGAAGTCTGCAGTCTCCCAGGGGCTCGGATAAGGGACATCACTGGAGAACTCTCCAGTCTCAGTAAGGCCCTCTGATTGCTGTCTGTTATTGGCTGTTCAAGCTGGCAGCATCGAAATAACAAAGTTCAAGCACAATTAAAGGGACCTCAGGACCCTGGGAGAATTGGTAGAGGGATCAAGGGCATGTGTTGTGATTTTTCTTAATTCTTCAGTAAAAACAAATAATATTAATGGGAGTAGGCAGGTCCACTGGGTTGATGTGTGGCTCCAAGGTTGGTATCAGTGGAAAAATTTTGTTTCCTGACCATGGGATGCTCTACTCAAATCCTGGTCTACTGACACTTGACCAGGTGTGCCCTTCTCAGAAGGGAAAACAAGTTCTAGCACAGAAGAGCGCGTTGACAGAGCTTTATATTAGCTTGGAATGGGGAAAGGGACAAACCAGGGTTGCAAGTGATGAGCAATGGGATGGTGTGCCAAAAGTGGAGGAAACGAATACTTATGGGATCCCTCAGTATGTTTTAGGAGGTGTTGGCTACAAAGTACCACACCTGAAATGCTTCTGTACTAATGCACACAGCAAGAGGAAGGTTGAGGCTTTGGCCCAGTCCCAGAACTTTGACATCACTGGTATAAGTGAAACCTGGTAGGATGAATCTCCTGATTGGAGTGCCCTGTTGGATGGTTACAGGCTCTTTAGGAGAGAGAGACAGGGCAGAAGAGGTGGAGGGGTGGCATTGTATGTAATAGAGGGTTAGAATGTATGGACCTCACGGCTGACAATGGCACAGTTGAGGGCCTCTAGATAAGAATCAAGGGACAAACAAATAATGTGGATGTCTTTGTGGAAGTCTACTATAGATTTCCTAACTGGAACAATGACACTGATGAATTATCCTTTGAGGAACTAAGGGATGCTTCCAAGGCAATTGCTCTTGCCTTTATGGCAGACTTCAACTTACCAGAAATCAACTGTGAGCATCACACAGCTGGTGCGACCCCGGGCCAGAAGATTCTTAAAAGACTTGGATGACAAATTGATGGAAGAGGACCTAAGGGAGCCAACAAAGAAGGGTGCCCTCCTTGACCTGCTGCTTGTCAACAGAGAGGATCTCATGTGAGGGAAGTGGTGGTTTAACTACTAAAAAGAATCTAAAGTGATTGCTTTCTTTGCTTTCGAATAATTTATGCAGATATTACCAAATGTGACCAGGTTTTTTCTCATTGTTGTGGTTTTTTTTCTTCATCCTATGCCCCCTCTGTCTTCTTTTCTTTGTCTTTCAGAAACATTTTCTGGGTAATGATGGATAATTAGTAGTATAGCAATATAAGAATTTCTTTACTTGTGCCAAATAATTTTTTTAAGGTCTTATGCTACATCTTAGTTTTGTTACTTAATTTATGTTATCCATGGAGTGTCTGATCCAATTATACAGTCAGCTGAGCTTTGATACAGACAGCTAAATTAGCATATGATAAGAACCATGCTTTAGAACTGTTCATAAACAGAGAAGTATTTTGTTAAAGCTTTGCTGGATATCATCCCTGTTGATTAACACCTGTAAAAGAATAACCATAAAGGGGTAATTAGGAAGGATAAGAGACATAATTTCATTAGATATCCTAAGTTTTCATCTTATTAGCAAGCGTCCCCCCTATTTGTATGTAAAAGAAAAAACTCTAGGGGACAAGTACAGGTTTTATTGTGTTTTGTTGAACATAGAAATACTGCTTTCAACTGAAGCAAGTCATACTTCCAAATGTTTTGTGAATTTAGAGTGAAGCAGACACATGTTGTGAGTCATTAATTATTAATTAATCTGGTCACCTAGCTGGCTAACCTACATTTTAGACAACATATATCAGTCCTCATTTTCCATGGGCTTTGTGGCATTTCCTGCTGATTGACTTTTGTGTTCAAGACCTGACTCTTTCAGAGGCAGAGCCATTAAGCACTTCTCCTGAGTATCTTGTAGTGCAATTCCAATACATGCTCCAACATTAATCTGCTGCACTTATATCTTCCTGTAATGTTAAAGTTTAGACAATACATAATTTCTTGTCAGAGCTAAAATACAGTACTTGGCTTATATTTCTAAAGAATTCAGGAGTGTAGACTTTTTGTTCTCTGTCTCAACTTTTCTATAACACCACAGCCTTAGAAGGTAGTATGTGTTGTTATAGCTATGCTTAAAGCTTTCAAATTATTTGGTTTTTTTTAGTTAATATATTCTAGAGAAATGCAAGAGGCAGGGGAGTAATTAATTTTTTCCATATTTCACCTGTAGTCAAATTCTTTGGAATGGTTTTGATGTATAACATGCCGTGATAGATTTGTAACACTTCCAAAATAAAAGATTTTTAGATCGTGCTGATGCTTATACATTTTCACGGTCCTAGCATCTAGTAAGATCAGCTGCATCCTTAACTACTGTTGTACTGGGATGTTGCATAATCAGAATATGATGCAGCTACAGCTACAGGCCTTTCATTATTGTTGCTGTTGAATGAGTGCATTCATTATTCTGTATTCCACTCCAGGGAGTACAGCAGACATCCTTTCTACAGATTCTGAAGCCCCATTAAAAACACTTGAATTTTCCTTCCATTCAATGTGGGCTTTAACTGGTTGCATATATAAAGTGACAAGCACTGCATCAAACAAATTTTATAGAGCTTCTGATCTATTAACATGAATATGAACAATTTTGAAGAGTGTCTAAAATGTACTGAAAGTGCCAAAGTAATAGTGATATTTTTTTTTTTTAATTTTTATTAATATGCTTATTTACCCTACTCAGGATGAGAGGAGGCTAAGTAGAGGAATATGAGATGAAAGAAAGCAGTCCTCTCTGGTCGTATTTAATCAGCAGTTTGGACGAGGCTGCCAACCTTGTAGAAACCTTTGGGACTGACTGAGCAGTGACCATGTCATGTTAACAGGTATTCTCCTCACTTCTATCAAACTGGGATGTGCAGCCTAAGAGAAGGCAAGGTCTCTGACCTATCCATCTTGCTTCTGTCCCATTAGTGCTGTGATATCATGGGGTTTGTTTTGGGAGTGGGGATTGGGCTTCACTCTCCTTACGAAAAGTTACTTTTTATTCCCCAAAATTGCCTAGTGATTTAAAAAGTGAAGCAACTTCATATTTTGAAAGGAGACAGGAAAGAGAGTTAGATTCAACTCTTTAGGTTGTGAGAGATATTAAGGCATTGTTCTTGGGTGCCTTCAGTAACTACTGGAGGCTTTTTGGCCTGTTGTTTTTAGTTCCTCTGTCTAGTTACCTCATGCAAAGTTTTGTCTGCTTCTGACATGTGCTTCTCTCTTTACCCTTCTCCTTAGTTTGTCTTCTGTAGTAAATGTTTCTTTGGTTTCTGTGCTCTCAGAGGACATGAAGGCACCTAACCCCTGTCACTAAGTGTTGTATAGAAACAGGGTAGAGTAACAGGACTTTAGAAAAGCAGGATTAACTACTCAGTTTAAATAATTCAAATTTCAGTATTAATAAAGCAAAATAGTTTGCTGATGGTTAGGAACGTATTATGGTCTGATACTGCAGATGATTTGAATCATTAAAGTGAATTCAGTTCACTGGTTTATAAAAAAAATAAAGCAGATACTACTACATCATACATAATATTTCCCAGACAAATCAGCGTGGTTTCATAAGAAAAAGAAAAATCTAGTTGCATACACTGAAGTAAAGGTTTCCAATTATTTTTCAGATGAAATTGAGAAAAGAGTGGGAAATATGAGAGCTGACTACTCTTGTAGTAGATGCTTTCAGCTCAACTGATGTTTCTTGTGGTATAGAGCAATTCAGTTCATCTTTCATTAGTCTTTTCATAAATCTTGTTTCTAATTGGAGTTTGCATTTGGAAGTGACTTGATAATCTATGGTAAACTGCAGATTGTTTGAAATTATACTGTTTGTTTATATATGTTCATGTATGAAACATGTTTGTTATAATTCAAGCGAGTTTGCACATTGATGTGGTTAAAAATTAGGTTTTGGGAAATACAATATTCTCATCTGTTTCAAAAAAGTACTACTGTGATCCTTTAAAGGGATTTCTCAAGGGTTTTTGAAACAACAGAATATTATATTTCCAGGGAAATGTCTGTATGGCAAAATAATTTACTGTTGACTCACATTTGCTAATTTGAGTTAATTGTTTGGTTGAGAACATCAGATTTTGTCTAACTGGAGTTTAAATCTGCTTTTCTCCCTCCACTGAGCAAAAGAGATAAGAAGCTGATGTTTGCCATTAATGCTCATCATTTGATCTCCTAGCTATTGATAGCAACAGACAGGAGAATCAGATTTTTTTGAATGATTTCAATATGAGGAAATATTAAGTAACTAAATCTTTAACTTGGGGAAGAGGCAAATGGGCTAATGGCTTATAAAATTATGAATGACCATGAATTAATCATTTTATACTCATTTTTCTTGTCTCATGATGCAAGAATGAAGGACATAAAAAGAATAATAAAACAGCGGGTATAGAACAAACAGAAATATGTATTTATCATACAAAATACAATTAAACTGTGGGGATCTTGTCAGCAGTCAGCGTGGTAAAGCAAAGTGTAACTGCCCAGAAGAATTATACAAACTCGTAAGTTCTTCAAGAGTTGTGAAACACCAAGGGGAAGACACTAACTCTAAAGAGTCCAGAAAATGTAGATTAACATACCTCAAAAGGGGGTGTTTTCAAGTCTGTCTTCTCGAGCACATAGTATCCTTTGGTATAGCTGCTGGGTTCCTTAGTCAGACTGGATGTATCTTACTAGGTCAAGAAAATGAAAATTCCCTTTGAGATCACAGAAATTGAGGGCACTTTTACTGCAGAAGACAAACCGGTG